>BJCM01062753.1:0-12669 GCA_018326385.1 Flaveria bidentis | reverse complement strand
TATATTAATTACCACCAATGTTCGTGTGTGTGCCGGTTGTATCGTGTGTAAAAATGGTAATTACGCCGAATCACCGATTCATGAAATTTTCCAATGCATGAAATGACCTTAAATATATAGAAATAGATTGAAACTCGTGTTTAATATGCTAAATTATGACTAAGTCGGGCCAGGTATTAACCTGAAATTTCTGGTTGTCACAATGTATCTTTGAAAGGTGTTAGGTCATTTTCCACATCTCTAACACATTCATCTAGGAGTACGATCCTTGTTTTCTCACTGGATGGCGCTTTATAACCATCAAGAACTTTTCTAATAGCACTCACCACTCCTAAAATTGAAGATTACGTAAAACATTAAACAGAATACCATTTGCACATATAGCTCTCATTATTTTCAGATCAACTTCGCTTCTCTCCATAATAGAAAAAAATTGTTGTATCGGTTTCTTTGAGCTTAAATTATGCTTCTTAGTCACTACAGAGCTTTTTAATGATTTAGATACTTCTTGCTTCTCGGTCTTTTTTAATCTCTTTTGCAATTGTTCGTACTTTACTCGGTCTTTGATCAAAGCGGGACACCTTATGATTTTAGCTTTTTTGCCCAATAGAGCTCCAAAGAAATGGGTGTGTATTCTAGTGTAAGAGCTTGTAAACCTTCCATTAGCATGTTTACAAACCCACGCACCTTTGGGGTTTTTACTACTACCCGCACTTATCAAAGTAACTTATTCATATAGAGCTTTGTGCTTGTCACCTATATATGGTTGTCGAGATGTGTCACATGTTAAAGAGAAGTCAATTTTATGTAATTTTAACATACTTGATTACACAATGTCAATGTAACCTATACAAAATGACATGTTAAGTGGCTACTGTTAATTAAATAATGATAATTAAACATAAATAATAATAACAAAGAAAGTATTCTATTACAAAGCAATTTCACTACTATAGTTTTATAAATACAAATGGAAATAATGTTTATCATAAATCGTACTAACAATAATATATATCCAATAAAAAATAGCCATTAGAACGGTAGCTATTGTAACATGTATACATACAGGCATCGATATTCGTACTCGTTAAGTCGGCAGTACTAACCTTGTGATTGTTTATCGTTGTTGTCTTGCTCATCATCAAGGTCAACAAAATCGTTCTCATGTGCAGACCATGACTCTGATTTTGCCTCAGATTGGTTTTCCAAACCCGTCCCATTGGCCATAACAGTGGTGAAAGTTGTTAATTTGGCAATAGGTAAAAAGTGCTTGAATAAAAATACTATGTTCACATCAGATTTGATGGGTTAATACTTACGTATGCATGTGATACTTGAGACATATCGAAGGCAAAAAATATTCATATTGTAAAGTCGTTGAAGTTCAACTTGATATTTGAAAGCAATCGTCTTCACTCTTGAGGCTGTGTATGAACCTCAATTGTATAATTTAAGCGTGTGAAACTTACAATTGAGATCATTGAATTTCAATAATAATTTTGGAAGGCTTTTTTACAGTCCAATTTTAAAGACTTAAAAGTTCAAAAATATTAATATTGATATGTGAACTATGTGTATTAGCAGGTATTGCTTAGCAATATGACTCGTTGCATGAAATGTAGGCTGGTCTTCGTATATGACGTGCAGGACGCAAGAAGAAGCTACGTATAAGGCACACGCTTATGGTATATGACTGTGACTGTGCCCTAATGTGTAGAAATATCAGCTCTTCCTGCAGTTCCCTGCTGCTCACTTCACTTGTACACTTTAAAAAAAAGTCAATTTAGAAGAGTACTTTACAAGGTTTTGAATAGGGTGTAAACGAGTGAAACTAACTTACAAGGTATTCAAGATCGGCTTGAATAAAGCTCGAATTGAGCCGAGCTTAATCGAGCTCAAGCTCATATTATGGCTCGCTTACTAAATCAGCTCAAGCCGGCTCATGAACCAAAGCAAACTTTTTTTATATAAAAATTTTATTTCACATATTAAATATATTTTTATATAAATAAGATTATAATCGATAAATTTTTTTAATAAAAATAAGTAACTAGTATATATCATGTTATAGATTAGAAGTATGGTTATAAATAAATATAGAAGTAATTATAAAAAAAAAGTTAAAAACAAAATAATAAACAAACCGGACCCAAGTTGTAAATTTTCAGATGAGACGAGCTTGACCTTTAAAAATAAAACTATAAACAAACCAAAATCAAACTAAAACTTACTAAAATCAAAACGAATTAAGCTCAAGTCTTAACAATCTCTAACTCAACTCGACTCGTTTACACAAGTATTAATATATCATCTACTCATTTGGTATGAGTGTATGACCAACGTAAAGACACATACATCTCAATAAAATCAGGCTCACGTTTTTCAGTACGTGTTGAAATTTGAAAATTGACTTCTACAAATAATAATAATAATAATAGAAAATATTACAAATTTGTAAGCTTGAACTTAAACCATTAAATTTCCTACCATCTCATTCCGCAGGTCTTGAAATTACTACAGCTAAATTAAGCCCTTATATATTCAACGATTTATATTTCAGAACAGATGGTTCATTATGTTTTTAAATACAAGGAAAAGAAAACCCATTCAAACTGAAAGCAACTTACATTATAACGCCGTTGATACACTAAAACATCAATCTAAAAATGTACTTTGCCTAATCATAATAACGCCCCCACGTGATAGAAACAAACAAATTCCCTCGGGTAACATATTGTAGACATCATCGTCATCGTCATCATAACACCGTATGTATGACCTTTGAAAATCGCATTCTGCGGCAAGCAGCATCAAACTAGATCTGTACCACAAATGATACTTTTAATGTAACCAACATATGGTCAATCGACCATAATCCTACATCGATTAATATCCCAAACATAACTGGCATAAAAGTGAGAAAACAGCGAGCACCTCAATAATAGGATCCAGATCCGCCACCACCCATGTAACCACCGCTGCCGCCCATGCTACGGCTAGAATATAGGGATGATGAGTAAGAGCTTCCACCAGCCTGCATATACACATTATCAAATTGTTGCTCATTCTTGTTTTAAAAATTATATATGAAGTCCAAAAGTTATTCAAATGATCAAACTTTGGTGCATACATCACCGCCGCGAGATATGTAATCACCACCATAGCTTGATGAGTACATGCCGCCACCCTCACCACCACTGTAAGAACCTGCAGAATCAGAAAAGCATGAGTAGACTTGTATAATTAAGGGCCCAAAGAAAATCCATATCAACAACTTATCCATTTTGCAAAAAGCGGAAAACTTGACACACCTCCACCATAAGACATGCCCTGACGGCTGCTGCTGCTATAAAGACCATGAGAATCATGACCAGACATTGAACTCCTGCCACTACCATATCCTCCTAAGTTTGATCTTCCGATTCTGACAAAACAAATTCGTACAAAAAATATTATATATAACATAAATTAAACTAAAACAATGTTTCAAGACAGTAAAAAAATCAGACCTCTCGCTGTATGCATCTCCATACTGTGAAGATCCGCCGCCCATTTCGTAGTCCAAACGAACACGTGATTGACGTACCTCGGTATCAGCATAGCGAGGTGGAATGTCATCCTTACATATTGGGTTTAGTAAAGGTGATTAATAAAGTGATAACAAAATTTCAATATGCACATAATGATTATAGCAGTGTAACTAACCAGTGCGGCATATGAACGTTTTGAGCCAGTAACAGGAGGATCATAATCACGAGGGCGGGTTTCACGGTAGTTTGGTGGCGGTCTTTCATACCTCGTTGGATAGCTTCCATCATCTGTGTAGGCAGCTCTTCTAGATGAAGAGTGAGAGAGCGGCCCTCTTGGAGGATCCGCATAGGTCGCGGGTCCACGTGTAGGGTGATAACTGTCTCTGTAAGATGAGTGTCTTTCTGAGGTGGACCTTGGTGGGCCGTAGTCAGCAACCGCTCTGCTTCTTGGTGGGAGCTCCTCACGTCGGCTATATTCCCGCTTCAAGCTACTCTTGGGGTGTGAAGGAACTGTATGCAAAGGCATATTAAAACTCCTTTACTATTTTTACACCCAAAAATTGAAATGTGTAACTATGTTTAATGAAGCATACCAGGTGGCCTTCTATCATAGGACCTCGGTAAAGGAGCCACTGGCCTTGGGGGCCTTGCCCTTGGTGGTAAGGGCACAACAGGCCGTCTGTCTATTAACCCAGCAGACCTCTTAAAACCACGATCAACAACAGGTGGTATACGTCCTCTAGTTCTTCTTACAACACGTGGAGGTACGCTACGTGGTACGGGCCGGGCCCATGAACCCCTAAAAGAGCTAGGGGGAGGACGACGAGGTCGAAAATCACCACGAGAGATGTGTTTCCCTTTGCCTCTTTGAAGTGGTCGTGACAATCTTGCCCTGACTTTAGCCTGAAGAAAACAATCAAAAATGAGAAAAGAACAGGTATTAATAAGTAAATGGATATATCAAAAATTAACCTTGTTATCTCCTTCCCCCAGCTCTTCATTATTAATACTTTTAGCACATGTTACAGCTGCATCATGTGTTCCAAATGTGATAAATCCATAATCTTTTCTTCTGGCAGAAGGCATGTTACGAGCTAGCTCAATTTTTTCCACCGACCCATATTTCTTGAGAAGATCCCGCACTCGAACCTCATCCCAAGAAGCAGGTAGACCATCCACAAAAACAGTCTTAACCTGAAAAGCATAGTAAATGTCAAAGTGTAAATAGACGTATCAAGGTAGGTGGGTTGAGTAATGGGTCAAACAAGTTCAGGTCAAAATAGGTAAACACATAAGTATGGCTAGAAATAGATTGGGCCAACTCACAGACACATTTTCAATCCACTTCAGAATTTTAAAAATATATAATGTGCTAAACACAGTTACAAAAATGTATAATTACTGAGATGATCAATCATTATTCAAATAAAGTGATCCAGAATTAAGTGTGTACGCAAGTATATAAGGTGCAAAAAGATATCACAATTCACAATAACTATATTTTTAGTAGAAAGATGAGCAATAAAGCAGTAATGGCTTCCTTCATTCTGTTACTTGGCCATCTAGGGATACACCAGGTTTAGATTTCTTAAGGAGCTCATGTATAAAAAAATAAACTTCCATTGAACATTTGAATGTGTGACAAAACTAACATAAAAGAGAAAAACATTCAACCAAAACTTCCCCAATTCATGCCAGCTTAAAATTCTTAATCAGATAAAAGACAAATCCCAACATTTTACCTGAGCCATGACCTCATCACCAGGATCGATGAAAGAATCTGCAAAGGAAACTTTAGCAGGCCTATCAACACCAAAAGTCACATTTCTCTTTTGCAGACGCTTAAAAGCATCCATAGCATCTGAACGTGAAGAAAATTCCAAAAATGCAAAGCCACGATTATTTCCATCGCTCTTATTGTCTTCAACCAATGTTAAATCCTCAACAGTATCAACTCCATACTTTTTCAACTTTTCTTTCAACTGGAATCACATTTAGTATCAGTGAAATATAGCTATCAATTAACTTTAACTAGTTTATACAAGAGACCCAAGTCTACTTACAGCTTCCTTGGTCCATGTCTTGCATATATTACCCAAAAATAATGTATCATTGTCTTGACTTGGTGTAACACCACATTGTTTCCCATGAACCTGGAGTTGGTGGTACGAAAGACATTATTTGATTTTTTAACGTTTTATCAAATGCAGATTTTCCTACAGAAACTATAACTAGGTAAGAAAACAATACCACGGGATTTTTTAGTTCTACACAAGCTCGTTTTGCTTGTTCTACAGTTGCGAAACGTAGGAATGCGAACCCTTTGTTCTTCTTTGTTTGAGCATTCATCATAAGCCTGACTTCAGAAACTTCTCCAACTGCACTAAAAACTTTCCTCAGATCATCCTCAGTAGCATCTTTATCCAATCCACCAACAAAGATTTCAAACTCTTTTCGTTTACGTCTTTCTTTGAACACATCATGATGTTCTTGTTCATCAGCATCTGCGATATCAGCATGCTCATCAGCAGCCTGTTCATGGTCATGTTCTTCGTCTTCAGGCTCCATTTCCTCTGTAGGATCTTCCATTTCTCCCTCATGTATATCACCATCTTCATCCTCACCAACATCTCCATCCTCAACTTCCTCCTCACCATTTTCTCCATCCTCAGCAATTTCTTTCTCATCATAATCATCACCTACATATTCCTCAGGTTCGGACTCTTCTGGATCATTATCCTCCAAATCCAACCGTTCCCCTTTTTCAAATTCCTCAACAGGATCTTTAACATCACTGTCTTCTCCTGTCATGCATAAAGGCGATGAGAATACTTACATGTGGCTTAGTGTAACCTTGGTTATCCAGAAACATTCCAACATCATGAAACTGGTCCATGAATGGGTAGGTCCCTTTATTCAACTTAAATAGATATGATGTTAGCTTAAAACATTGTAATAAGCACCAAACAGCATCTTCAGTGCTTGAGACTTGAAATTTGAACATGTGGTAGTTGCAAGGTCTACCAAGAAAACAGGTAAAAATAAATACAAAATTTGTTCCACCTTGGCAAAAAAACTCCATTGCTTGCTTCACCTTAAGCTGTGACTTTTATACCATATGGTGATCCTAATTAATATCATTGTAAAAAAAACTAGGTTGTCTCTTCCAATGTTAAACAAAAATTCTAACAAGGAGAAAATTATAGTGCTTCTGATCTTGTTCAGGAAACTAAAAATGCTGATAAACATTGCATTCGTCAAAAGGGCAGCACTTTTGAGATGGTGAATGCTATAGGCTTATATGCCAGTCAGCTTTCAAGTTTTACAATCTCACTAAAGAAGAGATTTGATGTGATGGATTCTTTATTTTTCCATTGTTCTCATGCAGTGTGCCATACGACCAATTCTAGCAATATGAAGTATTGAAGTCACTTAATGGTAGTAGATGTGGGGCATATTTGTTGAACACACGAGTTCACTTCTTTAACATCATGTATTGTCTTTATTTGTATATATGATGAATCTAACTTTAGCTTATATTGTTTTCCCTTCAAGTGTTCCACAATTTTCAAGGTCAGGTCCAATATAAAATCTCTTGATGGGAATACCTGAAGGGCATATGCGATGAACACATTACCTCACTCCTTTAACATCATGGATTTCTCTTTACTTGTATCTGATAATTTTATCTTATATTGTTAACTCTTCAGTGAGCTCCACAATAACAGCATCGATTTCCTTATAAGAAAAAACCTCTTTTCATGCAGTTAGTGTGTTGAAAACACCTAATTCTTTAACAAAAGCACTCTTTGCAGTTTGTTATTTCTCTGTCTGCTATAGCGCTACTTTGGTTCCAAAAGGAACAAAGAAAAGAGCTAGATATCAGGTTTTCATGTCCATGTTTACACTTTGCACATAAATATTGGCCGTAGAACATCAAAAATTGAAATTAGATTGAAGTCTTAAATCTTTTGTAAAAGTGTAGAGAATTTGCATATGCTAAACAAATAATATAATTCTTGTTATCTGTTTAACAAATCATGGAGTTTTTTTTTCAATCCTTCTGAAGAAACTTCTTACGGCCTTATCTCACCCTTCCCCCACCCTATGTTGGGATTGCAGAGTCTTCGCAAGGCATTTGGGCAGCGGGCCCTAATTGTTTCTTGGCTGAATTTATGGCAAGTTGCCATATTTTAGAGTTGTTCTCAAAGTTGTTTACCCAAATCTAAATCTAAATGTTATATAAAGATAAAACACCATTGTACTTCTCATGAGCACCTGAATAATAAGAAAAACCTGACGCATGTCAGATTAGACTGAACCACGTTAAATCTTGTGTGTTTTACGTTTGTACAGTTTGTAGTTGTGTGTGTTTGCACCTCTGAATCTCTAACACCCTACTCTATGATTAAACGTTACTGGGTATGTATTTTTGTTTAACAGATCATCTATCAAACCAAATTCACCTTCAACAGCACAACTCAATATTTCAAAACTAACCTATAATGGATCTATTAACCACATATAATCAGGTAAACTCTAATCAAATTAAAACAGCAAACGCTAAAGAGAATCATAGCAACTTACTCTTCGAACGATCTACCCCATTATCAGCCACCGGTTTTCCCTCACCCTTCTCCACTTTTTCTTCATCAGCCTTCTCCACCTTCAACGCCTCCGGCGCCTTCTCTTCTTTAACCTCAACCGGATCCTCCTCTTTCACCGGATTGACTGATTGTTCCGGCACCGGTACAACCTCGGGCTCCGGCGGCGCCACCGCCTTGGCCGCTCCTCTGGTTCTTCCGCCGCGTCGCCCTGGGCCGACGGACTTCCTCGCGGTTTTTGGAGGCATCGTGAATTTGTTGGATTGATGAGAAGATCAAAAAGGTTTGAATTTGATGGATCAGAGAGAAAGAAGGTAGAGATATATGATATACGGGACTCTGAAACCCTAGTTTACTTTGAACGAATCTTTGGAGATGTCGGTTCGGGTATGGTGTCAGATAAGTTGACCCGTTTACTGAGATCCGAGTACAAGATACTTCCTTCGCATAACACGCAATGATGCAATTTAAATATTAAGAAAAGTATAAATTATCGACTGAACGTAACGGGGCATTTAGGGCATTTAGGGCATTTAGGGCATTTAGGGCATTTAGGGCATTTAGGGCATTTAGGGCATTTAGGGCATTTAGGGCATTATGGGCATTATGGGCATTATAACATTTTAAAACTTCCTTACACCACCATCCTGGGCATTAAAAGATCGTTACAGGCGCGAGGTTGTGTTTTTTGTAACATCATAATTCTTGTAAATCTCATGAAAATGTAATGATTGAGTGACATTAAGATATATTAATCATTACGTATTTGTTTAGCTAAAATAGTAATGTTGAGTTGGCACAGAGAACAGAATTAAAGATCTTTTAATTTCAACTTATAAAGCTTCTTCTCTTTCTCGGTGAATACCCCTTAAAGTGAATTAATCATTGCACAGGGTCTAAATAAAATTGTCTAGAAGTCACGTTACGTATATCACTGTTAACCTAGGCTCCACCTAGTATTTTGTAACACCCGGATATTTTAATAGACAAAAAAGAAATAATAGAAGTAAAGAAAAAGAAAAAACATCATTTAACCCAAGTTGAAGGGTTAAAAGTGTTAAAAAGACAAAAATTTCAAAAGTTGGTGTAAAAGATGTGCATGATCGCCCATGTTGTCTACACATACACTTCATTTGGATATTTCTAAAGAGAGAAAGAGCAGAGCTCGGGTTTAAAGAAAAGAGAAGAAGGAAACCATATTCAAGGTAAGAATTTGGTATTTTTGAATGTTTTTTACTGGCCTATGCCTCTGTTATGTGTTTATTTGCGTTTGGGTTTGTGTTTTGTTGGGTTTTAGGTGATTGAACTCAATGTGCATTCGGGTTTGAGGAAGTTCATCTGAAAGTTGCATAAGGTGAGTTCTAAAACCCCCTTTTTACATGTTTTACATAATTTTTGGGCTGGAAATGCATGTGTAAATGTTTTTGTTTTAATGGGTATATACCCGTATGTTTATGTGTGTATGAATACGGGTGGGTTATGATTTTTGGGTGTTCATGATAATATGTTGATGCTATGTTCTTGTTATGATGCCTAGAATGTTAGAGATAAGCATAGAATATGTTCAAATGATGTTTGGGACTGAATTAGAATATTTTGAGTGTGAATTAGTTGCTCATGCGCCTGGATTGCCCCATGCGTCTAACGGTCTAAAACTGTCTAAGTGTCCCCCATGCGCCCAAATAGTATCCATGCGCCTAAAATAGGCTGAAAATTGGCTAAGTGTCCATGCGCCTAGATTGCTCATGTGCTTGCATAGTGCCCATGCGCTTAGAAATTTACCCATGAGATTAAGTGTTGGGTCATGCGCCCAAGTAGTGCTCATGCGCCTAGAATCTTCCCATGCGCCTAAGTAATCCCCATGCGCCCAGAAGGCCATGTGCCTGTATAGTGCCCATGCGCCTAAGACTTAGAATTATTTTCTGAATTTTTAGGGAAAATGTAATGTTTAGGCTTTGACTTGGGATGTTCTCGGGGGTGATGTAAATTGACTTTTGATGATGGGTGATGTATGTTATCTCATGTATGTTATTGTATGTGATGTTATATATGGTATGGTTATGATTATGATATGTTCCTTGTTATGTATGTTTATTTTCCGTGGCTTTACATGGTATGGTTATGAATGTAAATGGAAAGTATTATATAACGTAAAGAAGAAAATAATGTAAAGATGAATGTAATGAATGAAAGAATGCATACATTAATTAAAAGAAAGTAAAGAAAGTATTGCAAGCATTGTATGGAGGTTCACACCCAATGAAAGGTGTTAGCTCAATGGTGTATGGGTTAGCTACCCTAGAAGGATGCACACAAGGTCTAATCTTTGTGATTGACTATATGTATGGGATCCTTGTCGCTTACCCCGGTATTATGGTCAGGCAACCGGGCACAATGTATGGAGGTCTATTTATAGACCTTGGCCTAGTACCCGTTTTATGCATGACGATGGGGTATAGCACATGGTATTGGTCCGGAATGTAAAGAAGTTAATGATGAATGTATGTAAGGTACAGAAAGGAAGATAACGAACGATAATGATGACGTATGATGATGAATGAACGAAAGTTAATGAACGATGTTAAAGATAATAATGCTATTATCTATATGTGCGTATGATGCACGGTCACATTTGAAAGTAAAGAAAGAAAGGTTTTAAATGAAAGTAAAGTATATTTTATTTTAAAACTAGAACTCACTCAGCAACGTTGACTTTTATGTGTTTCCAGTTGGCAGGTAATTGGTTGTTGAGGATGGTATGGGAGGCTACTTGGCTTATTTTGGGTGACATCCATTTTGTATAACGATAATGTTTTTGTGATGTAATGCAACGAGATATATTTTGTAATCTGTCAACGATGTATTATTTTACAAAAGCAATTATAATGATATGAAATGGTTTAAATTTATTCAGCTGCAATGTTATAGTAATGGTAAATAAAAATTATATGTTTTGATGTGTAATGACTGACCAGCTGGGAGCGTCCCGGGAACGGGGGCTTACATATTTGGATAAGTGACGTTACTATAATGAATAACCATTTAATGATACATTAAATCTTAATGATTATTTGTAAACTTTTTAAACTATAAAATAATTTTTTGATAAATGAAAATTATGTTTTTCCATTAAAAACATAACTTTTTTAAAAAAAATTTGATGAAATATCAAGTTTTCATTATAAAGAACACTTAAACAATGACATTGTTCAAATAAGTATGTTTTTAAAGTTAAGTGTAAAAGTATAATTTTTTAAACCAATACTTTTTAAAAACAAATGTTAGCAAAAATGTTATCATTTTATTACTTAAAATAGTTAATTATACATAATTTTAATTCAATTGTATCTTAAAACTTATAGTTAATTACATAAATGGTCCCTGTGGTTTATCCAAAATAATAGGTTTGGATACTAAGACTTTTTTGTAACATGTTAGGAAATTGTATTTTAAATTTTGTAACGAGTTAAGGTACTAAGACTAACAGACGTTAGTTTTTCTGTTAAATTTAAGTGAAATGACTAAAATGCCCTTTGAGAGACTATTTTTATAAATGTATATTTTTTTCTAGAAACCATTAGTGTAATTACATATAAGTATTAAAACCCAACCCCCTTCCCCGTCAGCCACCATCACCACCATATACCTACTACCACCACCATCTACCCACCGCCGACACCACCCAACCCTTCTACCCATCATCCACCACCGAACACACACAAAGACTACAATCATCACCATTTAACCACTATAGGATCAATATTTGTCACTAACACTTTGTTTTTCTCTCAAGCTTACTTAATCACACACGGTTTTAGATGAAGCAGAATCTCTTCTAAGAGTTGATAATAATATAGTAAGTAACAAAGAACACAAGAAAATAATTTTCAAGGTACTTGTACATATTACTTCTCAACTCAAAGTATTACAAGACTCTTACAAGCATATTACAAAAGTTACAATGAGAAACTATATATACTATCACCTACATCCACATATACTTTGATAACAGCTGGAAACCTATAACTAAAGCAAATACTACAAAGCAAAAGTTAAGGTATATCAGATAATGTCTTATCTAAGATTTGGTAGTGTGAAGTCGGCTGGATCGGTAAACATCCGAGCGTGTTATTGACGGAAGGATAAACAACAACAAAAACCAAGAGACAATCAATAACACGAACTATAATAAATGATTTCATTGATAAAACCTAATGATTACAAGCTCGTTACAACATAAGAATCAAGACTCTTGGCAAGGGGAGATCGAGCATGTAAGGATCTAAGATCTAGTTTGATCAATTAGGTTATGATTTGCAGCGGAATAGTACTAGAATTAGACGCAATTTAAGCAAGAATAAGATGAATATTCAATCAAGCAGTGACGGTTATAGAGAGAGAAAGTTTTCTGCAAAAGATAATGTTTTCATTCATTCATAAGCTTCAGCATGTACAAATTAGGTCAACATTCCTTTTATAGAGGAATGTGACGTCAGCAGATGTCACCTGATAGTGACATCTAACAGATTATACAA
>BJCM01062752.1:0-17609 GCA_018326385.1 Flaveria bidentis | reverse complement strand
ACTTATGAACTCATACACGACATATAGGGGAGTGTCAATTTATTTAGGTCAGTGTCTCTATATTAATACCCAGATGGGTAATCTATTTATTAGGATAGCTTTTCTTTCAAGGCATATATCACATACCAACCATGCCATATCAAAATTAATGCACGCCTTCATATGATATTAGTCTGTACATAACGATTTATTTTAATGTGTACCATCTTGTTTCAAAATTTAAAGATTATTAGATGATTTAAAATGCTTAAATTTTTTTTTCTTTGAAAGGTAGATTTATTAATTAAGGCCCCCAACAAAGTAGGGAATGAATACATTTCATTGAATCTTCAAATTAAAACGCTTTTAACTGTTACTATTATTTCTACTATTACTAATAGTATGATATATTAAATAACTCTAAGATACTAGCTATGTTATCATTTGAAGAAAGTTCGTACGCCATCAAACTAATATATATATATATTTAATATCTAATTCATTTGTGCTATTTTAACAAATAAAGTAATTTACTATTACTTTTAGTTCTACAATTACTAATTACTAATACTATGATATATTTGTTAAGTCAAAGATTCTACCCATCGTTGTTATCTAAGAAAGTTCATATGCCATCAAACTAATATATATTTTACCTCTAATCTCTAATTCATTTTGTTATATTAATGTCATAAAGTCACACCGACATAAAAACCCATGAAAATCACCAATCATATAAAATATTTAGTTGCCTCTAAAAAAGATAAAAAATAAAATATTTAAGTCAATATATGGTACATGTAAATTATTAGTGGTTCTCATGAAAGCAAATTGGTGCTCAACATTCAACAATGATGTTACAAAGCAAAGTTAAAGAACAAGTAGACATAGACATTTCAACGTGCCCGTGACGTTCTTAAAATCCATTAATTACCACCTTTAGTAATTGTTGTAGGGTCCTTCAATTATCTTTCACATATAATTGTTGTAGGGTCCTTCAATTATGTTTTTCACAAATGCATATGATTTGTACAATAACCATATAAATAGACATGTGTATGTGACATGATTTGATTTATAATACTAAGCAAGATGTGACACGAGAAAATAATCAGATTTGTTTAAGAGTATGTTGTGTTCGATTGGATATCATGTCTAACTCATTTTGTAACGAGTAGTGTTTTGGTTGTATTAACAAAAAAAGGTTAGTTAGTTTACATATAAAATATAAGTCTTCTAAAAATTTATAAAAATATGCCTTTATTACTACATGTTTATAAGCTCACAACATGTTCGAACTAGTTTACAACTTGATTATAGACATCACTCATCAACCCGTTTAGATTAATGACTTACTCGGATCAAGTTCTAGTTACATAGTTTTAAGTGTGTCATGTTTGAGGTTACTATCTTTAACATGACTAAATATGAGAGTCGTTTTCAGATTTATCAAATTATAATCATTAGCCCATCAAACTAGTTTCATATGCGTGCGTCTATACCCTCACCTCCCGCACACCACGCGTCAAAAAGTAATAACAAAACAAACAAACAAGCAAAAAACAATAAATCCTTGACTCTTGCAAACATTTTACTCATACCACATTTGAAAACATCAAATTAACAGCTTTTTAGTGTGAAAAAAAGAAAGCATCACTAAAATAAATAAATAAAAACTAAAAAAAAAACTGTGCAACAAGTGAAAGTAGATGGATATCAGACGCTTTTAGCATTACACTTTTTAAAATGGTTCAAAATCACGATTGATTAAACTGGTAAACATCAGTAATGCCGTTGAGTTGATGACATATGACCCCGCTAATAAACTTTTTTATCCTTTTATAGTACTAAATCTTGTTACAATCTTTAATCATGAGTGACAAAATCAACTGTAGTCTTTACTGTCTTTATAATTACGAACAAGATGATAAATGGTTTCCATGGAGCCAAAAGGCAATATACTAAAAGTTATATGAGATTATGTGTTTACACAAGTCATGTTCAATCAGCTATCAATATACACAATAAATTAAATTTCCGTTCATTAACTTTACCTTAAAATTCATTTTCATCCTTAAACTAAGGATATAACCCGGTATAAATACATATTATTATACACATTTTAAATATTATAAGACACACGTGTATCTTTTATGTTTGAAAAAGAAAATAGTAATATATACATATGGAATCCGCCACCACCACAAACTTTCCCGGTCTCTGCTGCAAACGTCCCACCCCACAAACGGCATATCCAGTGGTGTCGTTGTTTCAAGAACAGCCGCGTAGGTCACAAACATCCTAAAAACACCTTATTGAAGGTATATATCTTCCTATGGATCATGGGGGACAAACATGTTTAAATTATGACAACTTGAACAACCACAATGATATTTTTAAGTAGTAGTGGCTAACACTTCTATAAATACACTTAGCAAGATCTAAACATGTTTAAAGTATTACAATTATCCAAAAGGAATAATAATATATTCTATGGAAAGAATTTTACCATGTTACTTAGCAGTTAGCATCACTCCAAAAGTGAAGTTGGATTTATTATTAAAAAATGAAAAATGCCAAAATGGTATCTCAAATAGTTTAGAGGAAAAAACACTACAATTTGTCATATTTTCTTGGAGAACACCATGGGTTTGCATATGATTAAACCTAGAGCATATTAAAAACAAGATTCTATTTCTACCATAAACACATAGGTACCCAAAAACATTGGTCATTCTAGTAGTGCTCTAAGATCAACAACAACAAAAGACAACATACATAGCAAACACAAGTTTAATCTAGTAATGAAGTAGAGTAACACACATTTGATGATCATCATCTCAAAATGGTAAACTCTTTGAAGTTGAGATAGATGTGAGTGATCTAAAATGTTGCGATGGCACGAAATCTTGCGGCAAATTCGCCCTCTTCACCATCCTCCTCATGTTGGTATGCAAGCTTTGTTGTACCAAATGCTTAACCGCTTTAGTCTCATCACTCATCATCATGTCATCCTCTGAATCCTTTGAGGGGTCTGATGATCCCATTAGTCTGGAATCAACAGACCCACATTGAGGCGCTGAAACGTTCGCCCCAATGCTACCTACAAAGGTTTCAGACACCTGTTTACCTTTATCGATCCTTAGAATTTCTAAGATCCGGGAAGCTCTTTTTTGCGCTAATGTGCTCCCAATGAGTGTTAGTTCAAGGAGAGTAGATGTAACCCCCGACTCAATCATGACTTGTCGATCCCTATACGACTTATGAGCCATCACCATCAATATGTACGTCGTTTTTTCCTGACAATCAGGTGAATCCGTCCAACTTAAAACATCCACCAATATCTGAAATGAATCATGAACACTACTAACCGCCTTCCGACCCTCGGGGGTAGACACCAAATTGCTCAAGATTGACAAGATCCTATCACTAACCTCCATATCCCCCAATGTATTCAACAAAAACGAAACAAAACCATCGATCTCAATCATCGGTAAAACATTAGATGGCAAGATTGACAAGTTATACAGTGCCCTCAAACAATCTTGAACCACTTGTGAATTCACTTCACCTTCAACTGAACTCCTGAGTATTTTAACCAAGAACGACACAGCTCCTGATGATCCGATGATGGGCTTGTTCGAGTCAAGCGCGCTTAACCCAAGAAAATTCGCTACAACCGCTGAACACAGGTCCTCGTTAGGCGAATCTTCATTCACAGACTTGATCAGATCCAGCATCTTGTGTACTGCACCTGCTTTAACAATGGCAGCTTTGTTCCTGCAATTCGTTCAAATTCACCAGCTTTAAGCAAAATCACGTAAACCCCATGTAGCAGAAAACAAATTTAAGCTCCAAGTTGTTAACTGTATACACTTAACAACGATTGATTGATAAAAAAATGAAATTAAAAATTGGGGTCAAATACACAAAATCTATCATCTGCAATTCTGCATAAACACAATGATAAGAAATTGAGCTGAATCCCACATCAAAACACACTCATTTAGTCCCAATTTCATTCAATTTGGATCAAATTCAATCAAAACCCTAGATTCATAACAGCAAACTGATGATCAAACCCTAATTTCTCAAATCACACAAATTGAAGATTCTTACGCATCATTGCCGATTCCGATATTGAGCAGAGCATACAGGGCGGCGATTTGAGAATTCCGATCACCGGAATCAAGAACTCCGATCAACGGCGGAATAGCTCCGAGCAAAGCTAACGTCGTTCTAGCGTCGGAATCATCTTTCGCCAATCGCCGGACCTCCATCGCGCCACCCAAAACGCCACCGTCGCCGTCGACGTCACACTGCAACCGCTTCACCGCCCTCTTCATCTCCTCCAACACCTCCACCTTCTTCTTCACCTCCTCCTCCTCTTCCTCCATCATCTCCGACATTTTCAACAACTCCGATAGCTTCTCCGACTTCTTAACAATAATAACATTATTATTATCATTCTTAATCACATCAGATCTGCAATCGATCTTATTCCCCTCATTCTTCACCTTCACCGGAGAATGAACAGTGTGACGGTGGCGATACCCACCTCCGCCGCATCTCATGGTGTCAATAATCTTCCGGCGACATGTTGACCACAGCTTGAAATGACCACCACCGTCGTGTTGACGATCAAGAACCACCGAACCCAGATGATTTTGGTGAAATTTCCCCATTTTGTTTTATACCCTTTAGCTGAAATCGATGTAATCAGCTGTAACATCACCTACATTGCACCGATCAAGACCCCAGATCACAATGTGACACAAAGAACACCTGATTTTGCAGAAGTTATCAAATTTCAAGATCAAGACTTGAATGTGAAGAGAGATGATGATGGAGTGAAGTGGTGTTTGCAGAGGAGTGAATGCTTGAGAGGTGAAGCTTCTGTAACAATGGTGGTGACTGGTGAGTATGGTGATGTGTGTCAGATCGAAAGACGATCTTTAGAGGGGTGGGGTGGGGTGGGGGTGGTGGGTATATGGTATTTGATGATATTAACACATACCTACCTTAATTAATGTGTTTAATTGCTATTTGTGTCCTTATGATTCTTTCTTTTTTTCATTTTGCACACAACATGTTCTGTTTCATGTTTTGATATGGTATATTTCTCCAAACATCTACTATAAATGCACACGTGCTAACAGCATTGTTTGTCATAAATATGTTAAAAGGATTGTTTTTATAAGTTTTGTAATATACAATGAGTTTTTAATAAGATATCAACAATGAATGTGATCTTGTATTTGCGGTGTATGATGGTTCTGTATAAGGTTTTTGTCTCTTGATATGATTTGGGTGTCAATTTTGAGTCACTATTAGTCTGTTTGTTAACAAGTTTTTAATCTTGATGAAAGATTAAAATCATGTTGTATTTATGTAAGAATTATCTTATCATTAATCAGCATGTTCACGAAACCGTGTCGTAAGTTCTCTAAATTTGCTGGTCAAAGAAAGAAAACTTTTGACAACAACATTAGACTTGATTCGGTCGAATACATTCGTTAAACGGATTAATCATTGGCATGCATGTCGAAGCATGAGATAGGCATGTACCCAATTGATGTAATGTATGGTGAAAGAAGAACAAGCTTGATAGCTTTTGTTAGTATCATGCTTGCACGTGGTACTAGAGATGCATATGATATGATTGATATCTCTTGTATGAGTATGACTAGGCCCGTTATGACTTATGATGTTTCAAAACCTCATACCTTAGGGACTGCATAGCAAAACTTTATATAAGTTTGACCAAACGTTCCTTTTTATGTATAAAAAGCATATATATTCTAAATAAAAATAAAGTAAAATAAGAAAAAGTTAGAGAAATAATTATATTAATAATATAGTTGGAATGATTAATAATGGTTGAGAAAAAAAATCAAAAATTAAAGGATTGTTTGATAACTTCTAAATTATTAAATGTTGAATTAATAATATATTTGAACCATTGAATGTTGAACTAAAAAATATTTTAAACCATTAAGAGATAGTATATCGTTTAACTATTCAAATGCAAATATCTGATCAATTCAGATAAAATATCTTAACCATTCAGCATTAGACATCTTAACAATTCAACACTAGTATAATGCTTAACTATTCAGAAATAAATGTTTGAACCATTCAGACATTTGCTCGCGAAACAAACAGTCTGAACCATTAAGTACTGAACCATTCATACATCTAAATAATTAAGAGGATGATTAATAGACTGTTAAACAACCCCTAAGTTATAACCGAGATAGTACCTTGAAGTTGTGATTTGGGATGACAAAAGTGAGTCATTAACTTTTTTTCTTTTGAGTTTTTTTATGTTTCTTATGTTCATACATGTAAAAGTATATAAACTAGTATGTTTATGCATGTTATAACTTTGTACTTTACTACATTTGTAAGTTAAATATATAAATAAACAAGCAAACTAAATATACAATCAAACTATGCATGTTATAATTTTGTACTTTACCACATGTGTAAGTTAAATATATAAATAAACATTCAAACTAAATATACAATCAATCTGATTTGTTCATCTGCTTTTAAACATTTTTAGAATAGTGAAGTTAGAAACTACAATCATAGAATTAATATCAATTTTTAATTACAATTTTAAGGGTGAAATAAATGATTAATTCTTGTTATTGTAATAAAATCAGTAATAATCTCATTAAATAATAAGAAATATCAAACATATAAACACACATTGATCGTAAGATTTCTACATATTATTTAATTAAAAGTTTGAGAGTTTACATCTTCAAAATGCAAATATGGTAGTTAATAGGAGTAAATTATGAGTCATTTAAAAAAACTTTGAATATTTAAATGTCGATTAAGAAATTAAAATAATATCATCAAATTAATCAGTAAAATTTGTATGATAAGGGTGGTGGAGTGGTGAACTGTTTTTTCTTAACCATCTAAGAAACTGTTTTGATAATTTCTGAATGATTAAGTGCGGAAGCAATAAGAGATCTGAACTATTAAGTGTTAAACCATTAAGATGTTTGAATCATTAAGAGCTAGTATACCGCTTAAGTATTCAAGTATAAATGTTTGACCAATTCAAATAAGAGGTCTTAACCATTCAACATTAGATCTCTTAGTTATTCAGCATTAGTATAATGTTTAATCATTCAAAGATAAATGTCTAAATCATTTAGACATTTGCTCGCGAAACAAACGGTCTGAACCATTAATTGCTGAACCATTATGAGGCTGCCAAACAACCCCTAAACCAAATAGAATGCTACCTTTAGTTTTTCTTTTTTATATCTAACGTACTTGTTTTATCATTTGTAGTTAGCCTAGTGTTAGGGTAGTTGGTGCGTACAAGCTCAATGGGTCTAACAAGCGGATACTTTCAAGAACACCTCCGCAATTCTTCGGGTAGTTCCAATCGGGTTCAACCACAAGTACTAGAACCAAAGTGTGTGATCGCACATTCCATCAATTTCTTTTCACTTGATCAACCTATTGGGGTAGTTTTGGAAAAAAAATTTACCTCATCTCTATTGGATAAATTTAGGAAAAAAAAAGATGATACATTTTAATTGATTCTTTCTGTAGGTTATTTTGAGTTTCTAATAGAAACACCTCACCGTCTTTATAAAAACCTATGTGACAGTTGTGAAGCTTGAACAAACACATAGAAGAGCTGGAAGTCACAAAACCCAAATTGAGGAGTGGGAATTGAATACGTATAAAATTTTTGGACCTAATATGCATAATTTTCATTTCTAAGCGAAAAGTTGGGGAGGAGGGGTGGGGGGAGGCGAACCCCAGGGTTTCAACAAACCTTCGCCCCTGCTACATGACCCTCACGCCCACCACTCACAAGACCATATAACACATGCTCGAACGTGATTAGCATTTTACGTCTCCTTTGATGGCAACATGTTCATAATTTTTTTATGAACACTAAATTTGAATAAAAAGACTAGCAAGTAACAAAAAAAATCCAATATATATCAAAATAAAAAACTGTAAAATAACAGCTAGATGCATAGCTAACTTAACCAAAAAGAAACAACTTCCTAATGTTTTGATCCACAACCTTCATTTTCATTTTTTTTAGCCACAAGAAGCTTAGAAGTTTTGTATATTGCTTTCAAGATGCACCAACACGCGATAAGTATAACAACAACATGAGTAACTCTTTGCTTATAGAGCCTTCATCAGGAATTGTTTTACTATGAAAAAGATTAAATAATTAAAAAAATGATATAATATTGAAAGTTGCCAATATTAATAAAGAAATATAATTCATTATGAGTAATTACCTCTTAAATTTTATATAACCCACCGTCTTATCTAATGAAATATTTGATTAATTCTATCTGTTACATTGTATTCTTTATGTGTCTTATTCTTTTAAGTACAACCAAAACACTTTTTGCCAAACAATTATATCTTCAATATAACTAAAATTAATACCATCAAAGCATACCTATAAAAATAAACATTCTTTCGGAACCATTATGTGATAAAAAACAACAATTACTTCTTAAATAGTATAAACTATTGACCAAAACAAAATAAATAATTAGCAATAACAGTGTTACAATGGGAATGCAATCCAGCTCACAAGAACATATGAAATAGAATTAGAAAAAGTGGGACCATGTGCTGAAATCATGAGGTAAGATTGTTTGTTACTTTGTCGTTAGATCAAGTAGATCTATGACAACAACTGTAAACAAGCAAGTACGGTATAAACACTTATATTGTGTCATTGTGTTTGTGTGTGTGTTTTTTTAGTATTTGAATTCCGATATATACGGAGCATGAAATGGGATTCGTTGACCAAGAAGACAAAAAGGCTGACCTTGTTGACTTTTATGAACTTTGACTTCACATTTGACATTTTAGTTTTTACTACCCATTCATACCATCCGCGGGTATTTGAGCTATTGGTATCCGAATGCGTAATTTATTTATTTTTGAATGATTAATTGTATCACTGGCGGACCAAGATTTGATTTGTTTCTTTAAAATCATAGGTGTTAAATCCTGCAATAAACATATTATATGGATTTAAAAGTACATGCATTACAACCTGGTTCAAGAAAAAAAGTTATTATTAACCTATTTTTAGATTTAGATGCTTCATTACTATCTCTAGCACATATGAAATAGAATTAGATGCTCGAGACATTAGAGAAAAAACCAAGTACATAACAAAACACACAAAAAAACTATCGAAATAACCAAGTAAAAATAATAAATACATTGGCAATATTTTAGGAGACTTGTCTAGTACACCCTCATTTTTTATGATCAGTTTTTTATCCATAGAAATGATTAATGTTGTGCACTAATTTGTTTCCAGCTCTCCAAATACTCCATAAATGATGCTAGCTAATACAAATATACAATCACATTGATTGGTTTCTAGCTTTCACCAATTTCCCATGCTGATAGATTCATGTAGCGCCATCATGTGCTTGAAATAGAAAGCAAAATGGATGGTACCTTCAATCATATCAACTAAAAAAAAAGTTGTCCTCAAGAGGACATGTGGTGGTGATATGATTCACCCCAAGTAAATGGTTGTAAATGGTTGTAAATGGTTGTGAGGTTAAATCTTGTATAGTTCATATGTGTATTTTAGAAGTACAATAGTTGTAGAGCAAAAAGTGCGGGGAAACCAAAAGATTGAACATTTGGATTAAATCTAATTGAGGTTCCGTGTACTGGGAAAGGCTCTAGCGAAGGGAAACTGGTGATTGGTTACAAAGCTCCAACAAGATGTCGAGAGGGTTATCAGAGTCAGGTGCGAAGTAATTATGAAAGTTTATTTTTAGTGTATTTATCGGGTAGTGAGTAAGTTAAATAAGTTTTGAATTGATACCATGTTAGACCACCTTATAATGTGAAAGAAATCTAGTAATTTGAATTTGAGAGGGAGGAAGAAAAACGTGGATGCAGAAAAGGAATATATAAGAGGTTGACAAAACGTCTCTTAAACTTCTAGTGCATCCTCAAAATATCTAGTTATTGTCTTTGTGTGAAAAGGAAAAAATATTATTAATGTGTCGGTTTGAAGAGCATGTAACAGGTAAAAGTATAAAGAGATTTAATACAAACTATAAGTGAATATGTTTGTTTAAAAGAAAGAAGAATATCACTAAAAAGTAATTAAGTTTTAAAATTGTTTTAATTTGATTACTTATAATATTTTTTTAGATTGGTCCATCAAACCATTAAATCAAGTACTTATCGAATTTTCTTATGTCAGAAAAGTAATGAAAGAGAAGACGTGGGGTCGGATTTTATAATATATGAAACTATATTAAAAATTACAAAAACATACTAATATATTAAACATAAAAAAATACCTAAAATTCACGTCATGGTTCCACGTCTGCATCAATAGAAAAAAGGAAAAAATATTTTCCCAACTAAAACATTAAGAAATACATAGTAAAAAATATATTAAAACAAAGAGCTTAAAAACATAAAAGCTTGTTACCTAATTGAAACAATTTTTAAATTTAATTTACTAATTAAAACAATTTTAAAAATTAATTTTTTTATTGTATAAAATTACCCCTTAAAATAACAACAAACTTAAAATAACAAGAAACGATGTTTGGATACAATAAATAAAAATGAAAAAATATGGTGTGATATCCATAAAAAGTCAAAGGACCATTGTTCAAGATTTATGTTTAATTCACAACTAATAAGTTGTGCCAATCAATGTTTGTTTGACAAATCAACTATGCGACAGAATGCAGAAAACCAAAATGTCATCGTTAGAGCGGACGGGGGAAGCACATGCATCGTACTTTATTATATATGACTAATGACTAATGTCTAATATATTAATAAAATTATTTAATATGTTATTAAACTTGTGTGTATATAGTATCATTAATCTAAAAATTACAATAGTGATTTACGAAATAATTTCAGCCATAAATTATTTGCTATTGTACAGAAAGGGTGACACTAATGTATATCCACTTATATTTTCTACCAAATGTGACAGTACAAGTGTATACAACTGGTATGAACGTATATAAGTTTGAACATGGGTATTTAGAAGTTATAGCCGTTTACGTGATGAATACATACATATTACCTTTGAATGGAAAAGAAGTAGTACTAACACAAGAATGCAATTAGCCAATGTCTATAAAAATTATAAAAATGATTTGATGTATACGTAGATGCAGATCACAATTTTAAATAATTTTTTATTATAGTAATAAAAATGTTAGAAAACAACGTTGCCAGCGAAGCAACACTAACATTTTCTAGAATAGTAAATCGAATTGAAAGCTTACAATTGAAAGACGAATTATAAAGAGAAACATGATAGAAATATGGTTAAAAAAAAAAAACAACCAACTTCTCTTTTTTTTTCATGATACGCTCTTATTTAACGACAGGTAAAGCTGTTTAAAAACAAATCATAAAATAATGAAACACAATAAGATAATAATATATTGATGCAGCGATTACAAGTATTATAATAATATGTATTATAAAGTCTAATTAAAATATGGAAAATCAAGAATATATATTCTTTAGAAACAATAAAACTTCGTATTCTTAGTTTTTGAAAAACAAAGAATTTATATTCATTAGAAAAAGGTTTATAACTTTATAGTTTACACAAAACAAATCCTAGAAACGACTTTAGATATCTAAACATGATAGTAAACAAACCATTATGGAAATGAATGCCTGACACAAAACATTGTTTTATTCAATTGGTCCTTAGATTTTTATAATGTTTTTTTTTTCTGACTTTCATCTTATTAAACTAGAATAGTTGAGATCTCACTCATTACATTAGCAACTTATTAATTTATTATGCACTTATAAATTAATATTGTAACATCGTGCTCTTGGTGGTCCCATATACCCCAATAGCAGCCCAAAAAATTAAATTTAACATTTTAATCATCAAAATACGACTCGTGTATTATATCAAGATAACGACCTCGTTTGATCATGACATTTTCTTCATGACTATGCCAACTCACTCTTAAATATTTATTCTCTTCGTGTTACCATCATTTCTCTTTAATTTCTCCTCTCTTTGTCTATCAATATATTCCAGTTAAGCACCACATACACCGTCATAACGAATGATGTTGACACAATCACAATATAATACAATGCTCATTCAAAAAAACGTATATAGTATGGTTCGGGTAGTGATCACGATGTTGGCAGCCATGACGGTGAGATTCACGTGTAGTGTTGGTTTCCGATGATAAATTTTACTATAACTTTCATGGATTACTTACAAATTATGTATAAAGTATAATATGTATGAAACTATTACGATTTCGGTTGTTACTTTTTTAAGTTCAAGAAAATATGATTATAATTGAATGTTAATTTAATTGATCTCTTCTGAAGGATATACACCCTCCATCATAATTAGGTGTGCAATACAAATATTCAAAAAAAATAATAATAACAACAAGTGACGTAAAGTTTTTTTTGTTGTTGAAATTAGTGGAGATTTGAGCCTACATTAATATTATATAGAGAGAATTTTATCTACTCTCTATGGAAAGAAGTGCAACAAAAATATTAAAAGTGAAGTGATTTGTTTAACAATTTTTATGATGTTATAATATAATGTATGATGTGTGAGAAAACAATATTTTACTAACCTTTATTGATATATTTTTGTAAATTCTTATAACCTCTCCTATTGTATTTAGACAGATGTGTATTTACGCATAAATTATGAAGAAAAGAAAACTTATGTTGTTTATAAAATCTAGGGAGCAGCGTATCTCTTGAACATGTTATGTCTAGAAGCTAAAAGTTCAATGTTTGGTCTCCAACGTAATTTAATACACTCAAAGGCTGATTGTATCATTGAAGGAGATTTGTATATAACGGTTTTTAACGACAAATATATGATCCTGTTTCAGAAGATATATGTTATCTTAATTTGATTCACCTCCTCGTTTTCTAGCCGGAATCACACTCCCAACCACTGAGTAGAAAATTCATTGCTGAGAAAACTCACTGATTCAACTCTAAGTATTTTGTTCAAAGTAAGACTTAAACCCATAAATTCTTTTTATTTACATGTAATTTGTATATAACTAAAACACCCATAACACATATTTTAATAGCACTATAATCGATCTTTTATTTATATGTCAAATTAAACATAAAGGTGTATATGGTTCGGTTGAAGAGAGTATAACGAAATTTTGTAGACCGATGAGTATATGTGGTTTTGAGAAGCGACAAATTGAATTGTTTGGGTTGACTAGGCCAACCAAACTGTAAAAAACGCATGGTCCGATGTTTTGATGATTTATGTTATTTGTTTTTTTCATATATATATTATTTAGGAGTTATTTGGTAGACTTTTAATGGTTTCATTAAAGTCAGTCGGAGATATAACATGTTTGGTTCATTTAGAAGCCATATTTTAATGGTTCTCCTCTTAATAAGTAACTTTTATAAACATGTTGAATGATTATGATGCATCCTCTTAACCAATTAGGATTTTTAGTGGCTCAACACAAGGTTGACAAATAACTCTTTTAGTTTTTTTAAGATTGATGAGCTAGTTACATCTATTTATTGTTGTGCTGATAATATTATGTCCGTAACTACATATTTAGAATATTAAAAAAGTTATACTTATAAGTTCGATGGATTATGATTCTGTAGTTGATTCCATAATATAAACCGTTAGCTTAACCATCAAACTCAGTTTGTCAAACCTAATATGTGTGCCAAAGAGTTAGGTACATTTTATTTTTTCAGATGTAAAATGTATGAAGTCTGCGGATTACATCAGTAGACATCTGTAGAATAAGAGGTGGATCAAACCTCTATAGTATATAAGAAGAAGATTTTTTTGGGTTTTAACTTTTGCAGAATGCTAAAATAAACAGAAATTTAACTAGTGTGGTCTACAAGAAGAAGTTTATTTGACAGAGCAACGACAACAGAGGTGATAAGGGTGACAAGTCTATGGGAGGTGGTGGTCTATGGTGGAGGTGAGGGTCGACAGGTCTGCGGGAGGTGAGGGTCAATGGATCTACTAGAGGTGAGGATAGGAGGTGGTAGTAGACGGCATGAGGTGGTTGGCAGACGGGGGAGGTGTGTGGAAGTGGAGTTGCGCTGATAGAGGAAGGGAGGTGAAGGTGGAGTTGTGTTTAGGGTTTGAAGGGTGAAGAAGAGGTACGAAGATTTAAGAAGTAGGAAGATAATGTCTGCGCAAAGAAAAGGTTTGGAATACCTTTTCAATGAGAAAAGTCTTTCAAAAAACAAATACTCTACAGATCTAAACGTTTACGTGAAGCAGTTAAAAGAGATCAAGAATTTTTTTTTGAAAAAACAAACACCACTTTAAACTCCGAAACAGACTAAACTAGAAATTTACTTTGTCTTAAATGATTCAATCAATTAGGCGGGTTCACTTTATGGGGTTGGTTATTTGGTTGTATGGCTTATTTGAATTTATACATTTTAAAACTAAAATCGTATTTGAATTCAGATTGATTTGAGTACACACAAATTATGAGAAAACAATAAATAAATAAATAATATGATACACTGAAAATGCTTGTATTTATGTTAACTAAAAACTTGTATAATCTAAATTCAAATATTCGGTTCTAATTGGTCTGAATTCAAAAATTGAATTAAATTGGAGGCCCTGACCGAATTCAAAAATTCAAAATCTGTTTAAATCCTTAGCTTGATTTCGATTCGTTTTGAATATTTGTTTTTTTTCACGTCAGTTTGAAAATACTCACATCTATAGATGGTGTGGTGTTAGGTGAGTGAATAGTTGGGTATAAGATAAGGACAAAGGGAGTCGTAACATAGAGGGTTTTTGGGTTAGGACCGGTTGATGCCGGTAGGACTACCACCCCTTCACCTACGATACAACTATTTTTGTCTGTTTTTGAGTTGTAGAAGCTGATGAGCGTATAATTTTTTAAAAAGCTAGCTAGCGGGAAAGCTAGTAGGTTCGAAAAGGGTTGGAGGGCTCGAGATGACAGGAACACCACCCCACTTTGGTACCGGAAGTGTAGAAAGGTATATGGATTCCCTATTTCCCTCATCCGTTACTCCAAATGGTTGGATCCGGGTCATGGGTCAGTAAACTATCGGGTCAAAATTCTATCTATTGATATCTATAATGCGATCGATCTATTGTGCTTCAAAGTGGTTGGAGTGAGCCATTTAGATAATTCAAATATTATTTTTTTTACACAGATAAATACATTATTCTTCTAACAAATTTAATTAGTTTTGTTATATATTCATATATCCATAACTTTGTGTCCTTTGTGACTTTCATGATGAATGTTATTATTTTATATTCACGATAAGATTGGTTTTGATTATGCCCCACCATGTCCTTAAAGATTTTACGATTTTTTTATTAAACTACGTTGTAAATAAGTTAATCTAGTCTTTTTATATATAGGTAAGATGTGTTTTTCTGTCCTTTTGCTCTTAAATAATACATTTATCCAGCCTATTATGATATGATAATTAAATGCGATTAAAATACTCCTAAGAGTATTCACAAACCGTTCCCCGTAAATATGTGAGCGAGTGTTTTATACTATGAGAGATGGTTGTGAGTGAAAACGATAGAAAAATTGTGAGGAGTATATTTTATTTCTCATAATTGGGAAAACACGGTACAACCCTTATAATTTTTTTTAATATTTTTGAAAGTGGTTGTAAGTGAATGAAAGAAAAAATATAATGATAAATGTATGAAAATTATTATTCAATTGAAAAAAAAAGAAAATATAATGATTTTTAGTATAATTATAAGGATAATAATAAGGAATGGATAAGAAAATATAGCGATTTTAATGTAATTATATAAAAAAAATGGATTGTGAATGCTCTAAGAAGTTAACTGTGTTTTAATAACTAGAATCCGTACTTATTTGATTAAATTATAAAATAATTAAATAAACATACAGTCTAACATTAAAAAACAAAATTTATGTGAGGATCCCTTAATTATTTATCAAGTTTTAATTATAGTAATAAATATAATCAAATAGAGTCATTACCAAATTTTCTTATGACAATAAACTAATGATGGAAAAGACGTGTAAAGTTAGAATTTTCAATACATAAAATTATATTAAAAAATAAAAAACATGTTAGTTATGAAAAAAGTAAACAAAAATGACTAAAATTTACGTCAACGTTACATATCAACATCAAAAAATAGAAAACAATATTTTCTAACTGAATCCAAAAGTATAATTTGCTAAAAATATGTTATGCCTTTTAATTTATATAAAATATAAAAACTGAGTGATATAATTGGAACACTTTTTTACTTCAGTTATTTAATTGGAACACTTTTAAAAGTTGGTTATTATTTTACAAAGTTACCCATATATAGATAAGATTTGTTTTTCTGAGCTTTTGCTCTTTAAATAATACATTTATCATTTTATCCAGCCTAATACAATAGAAATGTTAATAGTAGAAATGTTGTTTTAGTAACTAGAATCCGTACTTAATTAATTAAATTATATAATAATTAAATAAACATACAGTTTATTAGTCTAATATAAAAAACACATGTGAGGATCCCTTAATTATTTATCAAGCTTTAATTATACTATTATATATAACCGATTAGGTTAGTAACCCATGTATTACACGAGTAGATAAATGAATGATTAAATAAATAAGAAATAATAATTTAATAATTATAAAATAATAAAGTAATAATAATTTACTAATTATAAAATAATACTTTGAGATAAAATATGATTAAAATTACATATGAGTAAAAAATATAAGTATCTTTTCTTTAACTTTTGGTTTCTTAAAATATATATATATATTTTTTATTCCAAATCAAACCTTTTTAGAAGATGTAATTTAAAATTTTTCTTACTATAACTCTGAATTTTAATTATTTTGGTTTATAAAATTTTATTTTTTAAAAAACCTGATTTAAAATACTTCATAGTTTTAAAAAAGTTTGATGTTCTAGAATGAATTTTAATTTCTTAAAAGACCTTTTCTAACTTATTTAAAACTATTTTTAATATAAAAATAAATATTATGATCATTAGTTAATGTAATAATTTAATAGGATAAAAAAACAAGAAAATTAAAATTAGAAGGTCTAGAATTATGCCAAGTGTCCACCCAAAATCATCTTTTATAATAATAGATAAATTTGTAAGTGTCGTGGGCTCTCCATCGGCACGTCACATATCACACTCTGATTGGTCAATGGTTTTATATCTTTTTTTTCTTTTTCTTTTTCTTTTTGCTTTTTAGTGTTTTTAATGCTTTTGTATTTTCATTTCAAGTATAAACAATTAATTGGTCATGGATTCTAACCTTGCACATTTTTTTAATACTTTTCATATTTTATATATATATATACACACACATATATATATACACATATATATACGTATATATGTATATATATGTATATATGTGTATATATATGTATATATACATATATACACATACACACACAAACACACACACACACACACACATATATATATATATATATATATATATATATATATATATATATATATATATATATATATATATATATATATATATATATATATATATATATATATAGGGGAGGG
>BJCM01062751.1:0-21650 GCA_018326385.1 Flaveria bidentis | reverse complement strand
TAATAATAATAATAATAGCAATAATAATAGTAATAATAATAATAATAATAATAATAATAATAGCAATAATAATAGTAAAAATAAAAATAAAAAAAAAACAAAACCCGGTTGTACCCGGTTCTGGACCCGACCCTAACCGGGTAGGGTTTTATGGTGATCCAACCCGACCCGAATTCATCAATACCCGGGTACACAAAAAACCGACCGGCCCGAACCCGGTTTGAACCCGGGTCGGGGAAAAAACCCGGTTTGTACAAGTCTAGGCAACAAAACCAAACCAGAAGCTTTCTTTGGATTTATTAAAAGCCCAATCACATTATCAAAAGACCAATTATAAGCGTGGCATTCGAGCCCAATCAAATGAAGCCAGAAAGAGCCGTTGGGCCTTGATGCAATCGGAATGATACAGAGTCAGTCTCTCATGTGATAATTAATAAATTGGGCTTCTACTACCTGTGGATTTATAGCCAGTTGCCCAGTACCCATTAGAGATTTAGAGGTGCCATGTGCACAAAATGGTTATTTAAACGTTTAAAAGTTGAACCGGTATCCGACAATAACCGGTTCGGGTATTGACTCGTTATAGTCATAACTTATAAGATCTGTGAAAACCTGCCCGTCAAAATTGGTTTGGTTATCAACCGGACCAATCAACCCAAACAACGGGTGTAGAAACTCTCTTCTTCAAAATATTATCAAATTTCTTTTCTGTAAATAAAATAAAAAGTTAACTACGCGGTTTATCACTGTGATATGCCCATTTTACAAGATTAGTCTTAACATTTTAAAAATTACGTCATTGGTCAAATTGTTTATAAATCATAACACCGGTGATCCTTGACTTAGATGACAATTAATTTTCTTGGTTATGTGAAAGTAAAAAGCCGAAATACCCGTTATTATTATATTAAAACATAAATTATAAAATGACAATAGAGTAACAAGAGAGAAGTAAAGAGGGTAATATAACTCATTTCATATATCTTCAACACATCTTGTACATCATATATACATGTATACATACATACATATATTATTACATAACATGAAACCGATTCTATAATTAATAAGAGATGATGACACATATTATTATATTATAATATATATTAATAGGTTTGGTCGGTAACTACATCCAAGTTTTGTGAGTTTGTATATTGGCCACCAAAAGTTGAATATTTGCACAAAGGTCCCTCTTGCGTGTCAGAGAAAAGAGACGAGAAGTGTTACCATGTGCCCTCATCTCACAAACCCTCCATTTTCTTCATTTGTTTTACGGAAAGAGACTACTCAACGTAAGAATAACATCTCTTTTGCGAAGAATAACAAAGAGACTACTCAACGGCGGTGATAGAAGGATTGGATGGTTCGACGGGGGGTAAAAACGATCTCCGGAGGTGAAAATGGTTTAGATTTAATCACTCTCCGTCGTTTACTGTCGGAGCTTGATTCAGTCACCTATGCTTTTTGGCCCTTGAGATCACTCGAGCCAGGCCTCAAACTATCGAAATCAGAGTCGTAGGTAGCCACCTCGATTGTTCAAGGTTATACCATCCCCGTGTATGTATATGATTTCAATTTTTCTTTTTGTTTTCAGCAAATTATTACATCATTTTCTTCAATGGACAATCCATTTATGCCATTTGGAATCAATATCTGTTCATTATTTATGATTATTGTTATTAAGAGCTAAAATGGTGTTACTTTTTGTGTTAGGAGCTGTTGGTTACATAAGAATTTATCTTCTTCTTCGTTGTACTCATCTTTTGCAAATTTAGTTACTCCAGTTGAGTTGGTGTTTGTTATTTACGTCTGAAAGATTGTTTGAGAAGATTAACATCGAGTTAGGTTCTTAAAATTATATAATATATAGCACTTGATGATCAACTGTGACTATGAACTCGCTTCTCTGTTGACATTGTATCAATTTGTTCATTTACATTTCAATGAGGTGAACTTACGTAATGACATATTTGTTCATTTACATTTGAATTATTAGGATGTTTATTCGTCAAATAGGATGAGTCGAAACTTCAATATAATATACTTTTAAATCTATGAGAATATACTTATATTTCTAAGTTTACAGCAAAGTTTATCTGCAAGTTTTGGATAAATGTCAATAGGAGTCCATGTCAAGTCCCAGTAGGTTTTATTCATTTTAGAAATTTGGACTTTTAAAGATTGTTAGTTTGACTTTTGTAAGCAAATCATTTTGGAATCACTTGAAGGAAGTGTTACTATTTTTATTGAATAAGTTCTTCACATACCATAATCTTTCCATACTCTCAAGATTATGGATTATGTTTGTTGATAGGGTTGTAATCAGAATGTCACCAATACCTTATCTGTGTAGAGTTAGGTTGATTTGTCCGAAATTTGAAATAGCTATTATGTGGATGTTTTTTTTGGCTAAAATGATCAATTAATTTCTATCCGTAGTTGGAAACTTTTTTAAAATTTACTAGTGTTACAGTGTATGCATATAATCATAGTTTTGTAAAAAGGAGGAAACCAAAAGAAACCCGCGGCAATGCGCGGGCTCAAAATCTCGTTAGTAATAATATCTGTAATGGTTATATTCATACCACTCTCCTTCGAACATATTACTAGTAGTTATACACTATTAATATTATAGTTCTGAATAATATTAGTTTGGTTCTTCATAACCAATATTAACTAATACACCAAAATTAGTTACACTATCTTGTTAAAACCTTCATAAGAAAATCTAATGAGAAAAATTTTAGTTAAGCAAAAAGAATATAGCGTGCATAATACTCCCCTTAATTTAATATGTATATTTTAATATTCGAAGTTCAATCTTCTATGACAGTTGTTTGGTTGATCTTTAATATGATATTCTTTAGTTTGTGTAAGCCATGTTGTGTTGTCTTCGTATAGCATGGTTGGGCTTTCTTTGATTGTTATAAACTTTGTTGTGTCTCTATACTCGAATTCTATGCGGGTTCAATACATATATTGCATAAGCATAATCATCTAATCGAGAATCATGTTCTTATGATACCGCATTTCTCAAATCCTACAAAAGGTACCTTATTTTTTTGATACGCTTGAAGCTGTCTGGTTAAAAACTTTGCTATGAAATAACATAGGAACAAAAACATAGCTAAGGAAAAGAGTATATTGTTGATCATATATAATTAATAACATACTTGAAGATGATGTTAAATGGGCACTTCGAGACCTAGATCAGTTACGTTGCCTCGTTAAAAACCTCCCTTAGAAACCCAAATCGATAAAAACTTAGCGAATGGAAAAAAGTGCTACATGTTAGAATAGAAACTTTATTTTGTAGCATAGTTTCTAATAAATGTGAAACCATGTCTGGTCGTATCTACGAGAGACACCGGTGCACCAATCACACTTAAGTATGATACTTCTGGATCAAGTACATCTTCGCCCTCCGTATGAGGACGGTAAGGATCCTTTTGTATGTATAGTGATCGGACAATCGTAGGTTTTCTTGGTATATTAACAGTACTCATATGTGTGTGTAAATTGATAGACTAATCCATATTATATACACTCGAACTATACATGGAGAAATAATTAAGTTGTGCAAAACACATTAGATTAGATAGTTGTATCAAACTTGTATCTCAAACATACGACGAGTTTGTTTGAGGCCATATAAATATCAAGTAATAATATTTTGAGGTACTAGTTCAAGCGCTCTTAAGCCTTAAAAGAATTTTATGTAGATAACACTTTCAAGTGTGGTTGGAGAGATATGACATGGAGATGTAATTGTAATCTGAAGTCGTTATTAGATTGTCTGTGAGGAGGATGATTATGTGATATGGCTATGATAAATCCATCACAATGCAACTACAGAGGATCCTATGATCTGTTGCGCCAGCACCGGAGACGGCGCCACGTCAGTGGTGGGTGTGGAGAGCTCCGATGCAGCGGTAGTTGTGGTCCTCCGTATCTCCTCCAGCAGCTTCAGCACCTCCGCCATCTTCGGCCTCTGCTCCGGCGACCGTGCCACACACTGCATCCCTATCTGCAGCATCTCCACCATCTCCTCTTCTATGTTGGGGTACTTGAACAGCTCCACGTCGAACACCTCCGCCGTCCACTCCTCCCGGACCACCGACTGCACCCACCGCACCAGATGCACCACCTCCTCACCCCCGGTCGCATGGCTCGGTGACTTCCCCGTCAGAAGCTCCAGCACCACCACTCCGAATGAGTACACGTCTGATGCCTGGTACACTTTTCGACTGTCTGATACTTCTGGTGCTCGGTACCCCCCCATCCGCATCACCGGTGGCGTCAACGCTGCCATCACCGTGGCCAGCCCTACGTCACTTACGCAACCGTAGCCCTGCCTGTTTAGAAAGATGTTGGACGCTTTGATGTTTCCGTGAACAAGTTTTCCTCCGGATTGTCTGTGGATATAACCTATTCCTCTTGCTGCTCCAATGGCTATTCGCAACCGACTATCCCAATCTAATGGCGTCCGCGTTTCATCTCTTTTTCCTGCAATATAACCAACCAACGCATGCATATATGTATTATATTTATAACCGCATGCATGAGATTAATTAACATTATATATACTGTGTATGTTTGTTTGTTGTTTGTATTATAGCGCTAGAGGAGGCCATGCATACCATGTAACATTGAAGAAACACTTCCTTGATCATAATAGTCATACACCATCAACTTTTCGTCCTTCGAGTAGTAATATGCCCTTAGAGTAACAACATTATCGTGGCGAATGTTCCCAACAAGTTCCATTTGAAGCTCAAAGTCTCTTTTCGCTGCGGCAACTTCCTTTAGCCTCTTGACAACAACAGTGCTTGTATCCTCCAATGCTGCTTTATAAGTGGTACCGAATGTTCCCTTTCCGAGCACCTCAGCTGATGCTCTAAACAGATCCTCTAGATCAAACGCAAGGCTGCTACCTTCAAAGAACACAAGGCTTCCATTCCCATTGACATTCTGACTTCCTGATCTCAGTTTTGTTACCTTGTCTTCGTTTGGTGGTCTCTCTGAAACCTCCTTTTTGTCTTTCGAATAGCGGAGTATCAGTACCAACGCAACTAGTACAAACGCTATAGCACAACCACCGATTGCAATTCCAAGAATTGCTGATTCGTGAAGTTTTGAAGTTTTCTTCGATGGTTGGCTGGTGGGTGAAAGAACTGGTGGCACTGAACGAAAAGGAGTGATATGGTTTCCAACGAAAGCTGAGCTGGGAAATCTTTCAAGAGATTGAGGTATGGGTCCAGTGAGATAGTTGTTTGACAAATCTAGAGATTGCAAACTTGGGATATTAATATTTGGGATTTCACCAGCAAACGAATTGTTGGCAAGGTTTAAAGCTGTAAGGTGAGTTAAATTTGAAATGGATAAAGGTATACTTCCATTGAAACCATTATGTGACAGATCAAGTATCGAAAGATTGTTCCAGTTAGAGAAATCTGAAGGCAATGGGCCATAGAATGCATTTGATTGAAGGTATAGAGCTGTTAAGTTTCTAAGATTGGAGAAATCAGATGGAAACGGGCCTGTTAACCCGTTGGATCTCAGACTCAAGATTTGAAGACCTGACAATTGGCTAAGAGTGTTGGGGGGAATAGGACCATGAAGACTAAAGGCTGGTAACCGGAGAGCTATAATCCTCGAACCATCATGGTTACATGTTATCCCAGTCCAGTTAACACAAGCCGAAGTACCCATATTCCAATTGATTGCTCGACTATGCGGAATGCTTTGAATAAAATTTATTAAAATCTGCTTATCTTCAAAGGGACGTTCTGCGGTAATTAATGAACCAACTGTTCTAAACAAGAAAATTGCTGCAAATAATATAAACATGTCCCTGTTCAAGTTCTTGCCCTTCATCTTCATTTTGAATTTTGTGATCCTAAACCCCAAAACCTACAAAATCATCTGAAAAAGAACATGATGTAAATGAAGGATCAAAGGCTGTGTAGGTCAAGAGATGATGATATAACTACCAATATGAAATGAACGTTGAATATAAATCTAATTAAGTTGACTAGAGCTAACTTGTGACAGCAAAAGTTTCAGTCAAACAAGAAACGTAATTGAATTCCAACTTGTATTGGTAATTAAGTTTCTTTTTTTATTTATCTATTTTTGTATTTTGTTCATCTTCTTCAGTAGTTTACTGACTTTTGTGACTAGATTTGGAATATAGTGAAAAGAAGGAACCTACTACTACTAGTTTTTGTTATCCAGTCCAACGTTGGTTACACTAGAAGCTGAATTGATCGGAAGATATAATATAAAATCATAAAATAACGATGAAAATATCAAAAAGAAAAAAAATAGAACAATGAAGTAGAAATTGAAAGGTAATTGGACTAACCGGATTCAGATCTCATAAGCTAAATCCATTGAGACGTTCATCAGAATCTAGAAAAACGATGAGCGAAACTGTTAACGATATGACAAAATATGTAACAGATCGAGAAGGAAGGAATCGTCACCAAATAAGAGTGAGCTAACACAATTCTGCTACAAAATAAGGATGAGAAAAGTTCAACAACAATTGGAATGGTCAATAGTAGGATTAGCTAGGAAAAGTAATTAAATAGGCTCACAGTATCAGATATGAGTGAAGACAAGCTTAATCAGTATGTAATGTAATTAGTTGATGAGAGCAATGCGCAAATTAAATCACTTCACCAACAGTTTTAAAAACACCAGATGAAAGAGACTAAAAAGGCTGGAGAGAGAGAGAGAGAGATGTTAGTATGAAGGTAGAGCAGGAATTAATGGAGGTAAGGTGGAGAATAATAAATGGAGCAATGAATGAGATTGGAGAGATAAGCGGAAGATGCACGTGGTGATGAATTGTACGTACAGGAACAACTCAAATTAACCAGCAAACTCTTTAAACACCAAACAACTAAGCCACAATTGCACATTTGCACATTTGCACTAGGGAGTGATTATTCCATTGAAATTGAAATTGAATTTGAATTTGAATTCACCACCAACAGCGCTCCTGCAACCCTCTTCTCGTGAATTTCTTTTACACAAATGCTCAATCTCAATCTTACCGTTTTACCCTCTCATCTTTCAACGGATTTTAATTTTGCTTCTTGCTCCTTACCTAACATGTTTGCTATTTAATGTCAACACATGTTATTTTAAACAATATATTACATTAAGTGTTTATATGTCGGTTGCCATTTGGTCCCCACGATAAAAATTAAAAATTATTGCCAATAAGCTCTCCTAGAACATACAAGTATGAAGGTTTTACGACTTAATCGGTTTCCTACCGTAAAGGTTGGCACCATCCTTAAGCGTCAAACTAATGATTAACAGATGAAATCTCGTCTACCTGGGCTATAAAAAGACATGTCACTGAGCCTGTATTGTCATCGTCGTTAGAAAAAGTATTTATATATCGACTAAAATGCATCCATTATTAAATATATAAAAAATTACAATAAATAAAAACTTTTTTCATTGACGCCACTTTCACTACCGCCTATTATTCAAGTATATTACCTGTAGAATCTTAAGCTCGTCACTAGTAGCTATTAGCCTTTTACACACCACTTCACCCATCGATAAGGACATTGTTAACCATTTACTAACAAGTTTTACTATTTTTCTTTTTTGGCGACATTTGGATTTCTTTAGATAGTTGTTATACATCATGAATTTCAAGTTGTGACCGAAGATGGGCGATGGGAGTGAGAGGTTGGCCGAGAATGGACAGCTAAAGAATTTACTAAAGAATTATGATCAAAATTGTAGTATACGCACAACACATAGACCATATGTGTAATTATAGATACATTAGAGCATCAAGAACACACGTCCATGCACCTCGATGGAAGCTTACATGGAAGAAATAGAGAGTGAGCGACAATAGACGTTAGAATCATTGATATGAGAGACAAATGTGGTTCTTCGTGGCAATGGACTATCCATGAAAAATACATGGTATCTTTTATCTTTGTAAGAAGGGAAAGGAGACATATGAAAAGAAGAGAGAAGACGTACACTAGCATGATCAGTGAAGCATTCTTCGAATAGTCTAACACTGACTGCGGATGCTAACATAGCAATTATGTCATTTTAGTTTTCTAATCAAATTGATACCAATACCCTTTTATACTTATTAAATTAAACTTAAAGAGCTTTTATAACAAAAAACATGTATAAGAAGATTTTAAATGAATTCACAACCTTTATTTATTTTTGACTTAATTTTTGATGCTGAAATTTGATTATAAGATCTTAAAAATATCCAAGCATCTTCCAAAATCTTCATTACAAGACATACGTAATTACTGATTAGATAAGACTGGAGGCGAATGGAGGAACTAAGACTTTAATTAAATAAATATCAAATTCTAGATGAATCGTTAATGATAACCAAATCCCAGTGGCGGTGGACGTATGCGTATAATATTAATATTTTCATAGTTGACCGGGGGCAACATGCATCATGATTTAATAGCAACTATTAAACAATGGCACGCTACGTTACGCAACATGATTTAATTATGTGTAGCAGCTTACGTCTATTCTATAAAATATTTGTTTGTACATGTTTTATTTTATTACCTTTTGTCTTCATGTTAGTAGTCGCCACATGCTTGGAGTTGGAATAAATACGAGATTAACTTTAATGATTCTCGAACAATAAAACACCTTCCAAGAAAATATTTACTTATGATATTAACGAAAAAGCAATGTTTCCATGTTCAATAAGATTTCAGTTTAAACTTATATTTCTTTTTGTATTCAGGAAATAACCATCGCTTAAAGGTTCTTAAAATTTAGTGTATAGATAATGTATACAAAATATTAACCAAAAACTGTTGTTAAACTAGACCTATAATCAAACTATGATTCATGTTTTTAAAGCTTGTAATGATACATTTTGGGGCAACTTCGGCACACGACATATATAGGACGTTTGCAACTGTAAATTCAACTTACAAAGCATAAAAGCATAGTAACAGAAAGAAACCATTTTTTACAAGCAAGAGACAAAATGATACAAACTCAGTATTATAATATTATGGCTGACTCAAGATGAAGTGCTCAGAAAATGTGCTGCGGCCTCCTTGTCATTATCATGAGTGAATAATGCTTCAGCGACACTATTAGCTTCAAATCCCATTTCTCGCAAGACCATGTAGCCATTGACAAATTCCCTAACCTGTAAAACGAAAATAAACAAAGAAATTATTGCCTGTCAACCCTGATGATCCACATGCTTATATTACATCTTAAAAAGGTCAACATTGACGGGTCTACCGAATCAGTTTTAACCCCTGTTACAAATTTTCTGTTTAACACATTACAGATGCCCATATTACGGCACTTCTAAGTACGAATGCTAGAAAGAACAATAACTTGGGAAAAGCAAGACAAGTAAATACCTTAATTGGATTATCTCCATACTTGGCAACTGCAATTGGCACTGCCTCTCTATTAAGACCAGTCGCGATGTATTTGCCCACCACCGGATCTATAGTTACACTAGAGTTCTGCATAGATAAATAAGATATGGAGAATTTTCAAGAAACAAGACATAACATTTATGTAAGGTGTGCATAAAATAATTTCATTCAACTGTGATCAACTCACTTCAACAAAGCCAGAACATGTTTCCCATGGGAAACATACTACCAACAATATGTAAGAACCGCCATTGCACAGATACCATCTTCTAGTTCACAGCTACAAGTTCAACAATCCATCCAGAAATGGACTTAATGTTTCTTAAAGAGCTAGAAGACACAATATGCCAAATAACTTTATGCCAAAACAGACCGGAGCTTGGTATAAAATGCATGAGCTCCAAACTTGTTACTATCATTGTATCATGTGTAAATAAAGTACATTGCGTAAAATAGGACTCGGCATGAGCAAGTTCTTATTGTGTGCATTTAACACTTCCATAAAATTACAGTGGGAACATGTCATATACAGTAGCTGTAGAGCACAAAATACTAGAAAAAAAAATCCTAATAATAGATTACTTTCATATATTACTTTGATATATTACAGCAACGCAACTTGTGTGCTTCTAACCCAAACTGTCACTACTGTTTATTTTCGTTTATTGATTCTTTTTAATGTTTTTCTTTTGGCCTCAAAGATGAACTGATGAAGATAGTCATGGGCTTTCGACTGTGTACAGAGATGACCTGGAGACCCCTTAAGGTTGACAAATGATTGCTTAAATTTTATTATTGCATTCTAAGTGACTTGGATAAATGCTAGTACTAAAAAATCCAAGTAGCAAAGAAGATGCAAATTTTCCTCCTTGTGTTGGGTCATCAAATACTTGGCCATCATTAACTAGAAATAGGGCCACTATAACACATCCACCAATAATAAAAAATTGTAAGTTAAACAATGTATGAGTTAAAATATGGCATACCGTACGAGATATTGGTTTTGCAGTTTTGTGGGGAAAGTTTTCCAGCCCAAGCTTGCTCCAATTCGGGTTTTCCTTCTCTGCTTCAGCAAGTATCTTCCTCTCAAGTTCAAAGTCAAACTGAAATGTGCTTCGAGGAACCTCTCCAATGTGTGGGGACATTTGCGGCTACAATATAAGTAATTCTAATCAAGACTTAAAATAAGAACCAAACAATGTTAAAACTTCGTTACACATGACATTAAAGAGGCTTGTGTAGAAATTTCTTTACATTACATAACAAGATGCAATATTCTATAAACAAGTCTAAACTACTACTCCAGAATACCCATTAATATCATCTTTGTGGTACAAGTACTTATTAACAAACCATTAGGTAACATAGAAAAGGATTTCAAGAAATGATAAGAAAGACGTGAATGCTTTTCTGATCTGCACAATCAGCTGCCGAAGACATATTAGGTTATATGTGAATATCAAATAAAAAGATTGACCTTTAGAGAAAGAGTTCTATTTTTTTTAAATAGGGAGGTACCATAACAGAAAAGGAGTGGGGTCTACATTTCTACGTTTTATTTGTTCCCTGGACGTGGAAATATAGTGAGACTGTTAACACATGTGTGAATCCATGAATGATAATCTAAGGTTATCTGTCTCACTGAAAGAAGCCAACCATATGCGGTGGGATTCTAGCCTCCAAGCATTGGATCGCAGCGGTAAAACTAGGGGTTGTTGTAGTGGCATTGTGGGGGCAAAGATAGTGATTCAAACTATTGGGTTGTGAAGGCTTTGGGCCGAACCGGGCTTGGTCTACTCTAGCTGCAAAGTGGACGTAGGTCACCTAATCTAGCATTATAAATAGACCCATTGATGTAATTGTAATCTTTGAGCACAATAATAATATAATTCTCTCGTGTCTACTCTTTCTTTTGTGTGTGTTTGTTTGCTTCCGCTGAAACCTACTCTGATTGTGATACCTAACACAAACCCCACAGCGTACTATTCTTACTTGTTGTTGCAAGCTCGATACCTAGTGTCAGGTGTCACCTCTCGCGTTTTGGGTCGAGAAAGCATGTCGGGAGCCAGTACGTTGGTCCAGAAATTCACATTTTTCAAGCAGTGTGATTCTATACTTCTATAACATCTACTTAGTCATATTACCTTCTCTAATCTCTTTTAATATGAAAGACTGTAACACCATACATTAATTATCTAATTTTAAAGGTTTTGATAGTCATTACCAAGTATGATAGTACTTACATACTTCTATCATGATTTGTGTCCATGTGCTATAAGCTTACATACTAAGCAACAAACTCCCACCATTACAACCTACTAAAAGCCACTTCCTTCTTACACCCCAATCAACATAGTGATATTCTAAGCCCCGCAGGCATGTCACCAAGATTTGAGTGATTACTCGACATTAACCAAGCATCTCTTCATGTCCAACAACAACGTGTGTTCTGCCTAAAGTACTATATACACAGAATACCCCCGTCTTTAAAGGCTCAGCATCCTCAACGAGGTTTAACCTCCATCACAAACGGCACTAGAGGTGGCTCCGATACTATCTTTGTCATTGGCTTCCTCATCTCTTGTATTCTGTGATCCTCTCTTGCAATATGACCAGCATCACAGGTTTGAGCAATCTTTGTTACTCTTAAAGGTTCAACAACCCCTCCTCTCTATGGTACGAGAGGCCTCCTCTACCCGAATCTCGCTATTAAATATGACTGATCTAGTAAGGGCATTAGGTTGCAATTCATTCTAACAAGTTTTACTAACAGCCAAAGCAGTGCTATATTATACTTGTATTTACAAGCAAGTCATGGAACCAAATGTAAAAATTGAAAAACAATACAACTATAATACGAATTCCATAATTCATAGTGTTACTGATAGCATAGCTACAAACAATATTGGAACGCATCCTCTTACTGCAGATAGTGATTATTAAAAAGCCAATAGGAACGAGATTGAATGGAGTAGAGAATGATACCGGTGGTGTAATCCGAAATTCGGGTTTTAAAGTAACCCTAATCCCCATTCCTGCTAAAAATACCAAAATAGATAAATCAGTCATCAAAAGCAAAAGCTTCATGCAGCACAGATCATAGTTTGTCAGGAAATATGATACCTAGTAGAATTCAATTAAAAAAATATATGCAAATTAGTGGTCCGATGGAAGCGAAGTTGGAAAGAAGTAAAAAACATGAAGGATCGTTGAATAAACATGTATCGAAATTCAGTACAATAGAGCGATAAGCTTACAAGAAGAAGAGGTGGTGTTATTCCGGGGGGGTGCAGAGACGACGGAGTGACCACCGGACTGACCAATTTTAGGGTAGAGCGACGCCGGTCCGTACATCGGATGAGGCGATGAAGACGAAGGCGTTGGCCTGTTGTTGTAGTAATTGTTGTTGTTGTTGTTGTTGCTGCTGTTGTTGTTGTTGTTGTAGGGTGGATTGAGCCTGTTTCTGAAATCGTAATCCATTGATTAATGGAGAAACCAGATCCAACACCAGAAGAAGATCGCCAACAATAACTCAAACGCAACGCAACGCAACGCGTAAACAAAGAGCCGATCAGAGTCGTACCCACGCGGCTATCCCTTTATATTCCCATTTACACCCGAAATTTTATGCTCAATAAATTAAGTAACAGGACGCTATTATTTCTCAACTAGCTTACTATCTCATTGAATAAATAAATTATTAAATAGTTATAATAAAATTTAATAAATTATAAAACAATTTTTAATATAAAGATATGATAGATATTACGTACGACTGATAAAAGAACAATATCATTTTTCAAACTTTTCTTTGTTTTTTCTAAAAGTTGGTTTTTAAACAAAATGTTTCAAAACAACCCATTTTTTAAAAAAATGTCATTTCAAATAATTTATTTATTATAACTTTGAAATTTAATTACTTTTGTTTCATAAGAATTTTATTTTTAAAAGGCATAGGTTATATTGTATTTTTTAAAATTTGATATTTTTAAAAAAGAAATTCTTATTTTATATAAAAAATTATTTCTTTACGAATTATATTTCTAGAAAGATCTCTTTTAAAAAAAACTATATTTGTAATATAAAAGGAATTATATAATATTATTTGTAGTTCATATAACATTTATTAGGAGATAGAAACATTAAAAAATTACTAGTTTTATTATGACAAGTGGCATACAAAAACTTTCTTTTATTAGTATTGATATATTTCCGGTTTTACTCACAAAATAATCATTAGTTTATATTATTTGATTTTTATGTAACTTTCACTTAGATTAATGATTATAAACTAAATAATAAAACATGCGTTCCTTATAGTATAATTGAGTAAAAATAAAATGTAATCAAATAAAGTTTATGATGATTATATAAGTAGGACTATCTCTACAACAAAATTAAACGTTAATAACAACCCTATTCAAGTCCCACTACATATTATCATGATTATTAACATTCACTTGCCTTATAGAGGGTTACAAAACACCATCATACCACCACTTCAACACACAATACTAATCCAATACAAAAATTTTAAACCGTCATGTAAAATCTATTTAATATACAAATCGTGTTTTGATTGATTTAATTAACTTGATTGATTAAACTAATTGCATGACATTCATGATATTATAGTAGGCTACATAACAAAAGACGAATACATGACGGTGCATTCACATATCTTGTGTGCAATTATTTTCTGACATGATATTATAAATATATTACAACCAAAAAAGTCTATAATCTATTATTCTACCATTCTCATGAATTAAATGAATATTGTGTATGTATTTGATTAGACGTGAACAAGAATGATATGTGTAATCGAGCGTGAAGATACTACTGTATCACAAATAAGTTTAACTGAATACACAATTAAAACTATAAATAATAACTTTGAGTTGCTTATTATTACATAAAATTTTAAAAGAAGAAAAGTCACGCAAGATGTCATTTGTTATTATTTAGATTATGGCCTCTCTATAAGCGCTTAATACTCACTAAAGGATGAGATTCATTCACTTGTGTTTCTCATTTAGAGTTCATTTAAAATTGTAAGTCATATACTATTGGTTATAACTATTTTTTTATGTGATTTAAAAAAGACTTTATAACACACCCAGAAAATTACTAATTTCATGTCTTTCTATCGTTGTAAGGATTAAGTTTGCTAGTAATTTTAAAGACGTATCTTATTTATAAGCATAAGTATTCTTCAATGACCGATAGAACATATATTTGAGATAGAAGTTGGGAATGATAAACATATATTTGAGATAGAAAAATAATAATTATTATTAAAAAAAGAAATATATAAGCATAAGTATTCTTCAATGACCACTAGCATACAAGTACCATAAGTAAAAAGCAGTCGAAAGAACTCAACACACTCAAGGTGTAAAGGGTGACCGAAACAAGCAATGTGCACGTCTCTTGATGGTCACCTTTAGTTGTTTTAGACCAAGTTTTTACTTGTTTAGAGTAGTTTTGGCTGGTTCAAACCGTTTGAAAGTTGAAACTACTTTTGGCCAGTTTAGACAAGTGTTTTGTTAGTTCAGGCTAAGTTTTTGTTGTTCAGTGTGCCTTTGCACCAGTTCAAGCCATTTTTTTTCGCTTCATTGCACATTTGCCCCTTCTAAATATGATAATGTAACTGACACATCTATAACCATGTAATGACACAAAAAAAAGTTGCGAAACTAATAATCCGATACATAATACAGTGTCCACATATCCAAGAGAACTGCAACTTAAATGGGAGATAAGGATATCAATGGCAGGTTGATAAAAACAGAGATGAAGAAAACCAATTATATTCATCTCAGAGGAGATTAAACACAAGCTAAATGGAATTTGAATGACCAAAACTTTGACATACAGCAAGGAAGCATGAATCTTTCATCTCTTTTATGGTGGCTACACCTTCCTGACCTGAATGTTATGGGTAGATTGGAACCGCCAGATGGGTTGTCTGCCGCTCTGAAGAAGAGTTACATGCTCACCTTCCTTCATCATCCCTTGATTCTGTGCACACAAAATCACTTTTAATTTCAAGAATTCTATATTTTACACCAGACAAATTATTAAATAATAATATGCATCTTTCAAAATGCACATCTAACCACCTTTCCAAAGGGAAAGGCAAGGTTAAACAAAGAATCAGTGTAGTACATCTCACCTTCAATACAACAAGAGCATTTGCAAAGGTTTCTTCAGCATCATCTGAGAACTCCATGTAAATGGGGCAAACTCCTTGATACAAAGCCAGTTTCTGTTGTACCCTTTTACTGTTTATCATTATTGAAAATCAGTAAGATAATCGGGCACAGATAAACCAAAACCAACAAAGCTTTTGAAGGATATAGGAGACATACTCATCTGTGAAAGCAAATATAGTGCCATTGGGTCGATAATGGCTCAGTAGAACAGCCATGGAACCAGTTCTTGTGAATACCACAATTGAAGTTCCAAGCGTGTTGGACATTGATGTGGCATGGTATGCAAACATTTCACTCACATGGTTCTGTTTGGAAGGTCAAATGAATGTTGTAGTACAAATTTAATTAGATCATAAACAAAATTCAAAATGATAATCCACCTTAAAGGCTTGGTTAAGACTAGATACTGTGCCACCGCTCATTATGCTAGATTCAGTTCTTAATGACACTGTATGCATTACGTTAACAGCTTTAAGCGGAAACCTACATTGCATGAAGCAAAATGAGACAAAATAAATATATTTAAAACTTTCACTCTATATAAATCATGAAGATGCTGAAATATGTCTTACTTTCCATGAGCAGTTTCTCCAGAAAGCATAACTGCATCAGCACCCTCTCTAACAGCAATAGCAATGTCTGATACCTCTGCTCGGGTAGGTGTAGGATGAACAATCATGCTTTCAAGCATATTTGTCGCAACAATAACTGCTTTCCCCATGCTACGACACGTCCTAATTATCTCTTCCTAGTGAAAGTAATTCAATTTAAGTTGAAAATGTCAGTTTATCCATAGTGATGCCAATTTCAACCCATTTAAACATGAATGAGTCCATTTGGGCCTATATTATATCTAAAGAAGACCAAATAGGTAAAACATAAAGACTTGGCTAAAACCAAAATAAGTGAAATCAGTAGAAGTGATTACACACGTTGAACGTTGCCCAAAGTGTATTCAAATGCTTACATCCTCCTAAATAGCTTTATTAAGAAAAAGTATATTATAATATCATAGGTCTTCTTTGTAATCATATTGAGTACAATAGTTATTTATATTATTTAGAAAATAAACAAAAAAGTATTTGTGGGTCAACCCAACCTGCAACAATGGAACCTCTTCAATAGGTAGCTCTGCACCAAGGTCCCCCCTTGCAACCATTGCCTGTAAAATGTAAAACATCATTAAGAAACAAATGGCTTCCCATGTCGTTTTCCGCAATTGTAATTAAACATCAACTGCAACCTAAGTAGTTTATTCATTCAGCCCTAATTAACAAAGTTACAACTATCTTCTAGGGGAAAAATAACAAGAATGAAGAAGGAAATAAAAATACAAATTTACCCCATCAGAAGCTGTGATAATTGAATGCAAATTTGGTATGGAATCTGCACTTTCAATTTTGGGAATGACTTGAATGTCTGCCCCACAGCCTACCAAGACAGTAAAAAGATGGAATTAGAAGTTACAAATAATAACTAGAAGTACAAGGATTTTTTAACACCTTTCATAAAAGGTTTAATTTCATTGGTGATAAAAATATGCTTACTTTTTAAATAATTTTTCAACTCATGGATAACTTCAGCGTCTTTAACAAAAGAAACTGCATAGAAATCAACTTGATTGTCCACACCAAATTTGATATCATCCCAATCCTTTTCTGAAGCAGAACAATATTAAAAATTAGATTATCAAAATATAACAAATATATATTGGCATCATAATTGTTGACAATGAGTCCAACCAGTTATAGATGGTAAAGTTGCACTTTTTCCTCTAACATTCAGATGCCTTCTAGACTTAAGCTCTCCGCCGTCCACAACTTCACATTTGACTGAATCTTCCGTCTTAGATTTCACCAACAGTGACATCATACCACCTAAAGGTAAGAAGGAGCTTACAGCAGTTAAATCCCACAATTAAGCTGTTTTGGTTCATGCCTCATATTGGGTCTAAAGTAAAAGTTCATTCTAACTTACCATCAACTAGAAGCATGTCACCTGCTTCTACATCATTCACAAAATCATCATAATTAACACTAACACAATCTGCAGTGCCAACTCCTCTTTTTATTGTGAAAGTGAATTCTTGTCCACTTACTAAGGTAACTGGTTGAGGCAAGTCCCCACTTCTGACCTCAGGCCCCTGCCAAAAAGTAAAGTCCTTGTGATATCAGTTAATTTAAATGACCAGAGAACCAATACCATAGATATGTAATATGTTAGTAAAAGGTTGAGGTGGCAATATAGGCAAATAAGGCGGGTTGAGTAACAATTCCTAATGGATTTGGGTTGAAACAAGTTGTTTCTGGTATGAATTGAAATGGGGCGACTAGAATTGGGGTAAACTGTGTACTCTTTGCTGTCCATTTCTTACTTTCTTTGAAATAGTTAACGGGTTAATTATGATCACAAAAACAATATAACTAATATAACAATCTAAATCTTTGAATAAAATAATAAAAGAGGTATCAATTATGCATTACTTTCAACATGTTTCAGCTGTTTAACCCAATCAACCAGATCCCTTTTTAGCTTATGTTTTTGTTTGACTCGATTGTGATAAACCACAATTCAAATTAATCAATAAATAAGCAAATGGGTTGAAATTGCCAACTCTAGTAAATAGGCCGACAGATGGCTGGCATTCTAAGCAATGAAGAACTTGCCTTTGTGTCAAGCATGATTGCAATGACGTTATCCTTAGATTGAGCATTATATTCTTTAACAAGATCAATGACTTTCTGATGAGAAGCATGGTCTCCATGGGACATGTTTAATCTTGCAACATTCATCCCAGCCTCAGCTAGCTTCCATATCATTTCCTTGCTGTCAGTAGATGGACCAATTGTACAAACAATTTTTGTCTTGCGCTTAACTATGGGCTTGGACCAAATCCCCCCTATATTGTTGCCTTTTCTTAGAACTTCCGGCGACTGATAACTCATATCTCCTGTCTGATTACACAAACATGAGTTGGTTAGATTTGAATGCCTGCCTCCATGCCAAGGGCAAGTAACCATAACAAGTTCAAGAGGGTGTTTGGATTTGAGCTCTGAAAGTGCTTATGTGCATATGCTTCTTAAAGTTGTAATACTCAGTTTTGACTTTTGAGGGTGTCGAGTGTTTTAGAAGCTATCATCAGTTAAGGAAGTAAGAGATAATAATAATAAGGGTAGGAAAGTAAGTTGACATATCTTTTGATGAAAGGTTTTGTTGCAACTAGCATCAGACTGATTGTTTAAAACTGCTTGTTTGATCTAAAATCATAAGTAAAAGTAGGTTACTCAAACACTAGAACCTAAGTTTCAATAATCACTTTTAATATGCACATAAAAAAAACCCCCAAATTCTACAAAACAAAAGATGTTTTAAGCAATATGACACCGAATAGCCAAAATGCCTTAAGGAATCAACTCTCAAGACCCTAATCCTCTCATATCATATAGCCCAGGCAAGTATCGCATACAATATATAATTAGAAAGATTAAGATACGAGATGATACTCCTTCGGACCAAAGAAAGAAGTATTGCACTTTAGTTTCAGGAATCGAGCATACTATTTTTACAAATATTCGATTTTAAAATGCAAAAAAAATAGAACACAATGGCAACATACAGATTGCAGACAACAAGACGGTAACATATCCACATCATTTCTATTTGAAAAGTGCCCCTTTTATGATTTTGCAAGTAGAAACATAAGCGAGTTAGAACATCAATAATCAAGTTAAAGCTCTTCATAAACTGAATTAAAAAAGAAAAAAGAGTAAATGTGTGCGTCTAGAAACAACAACTATTCAATTAACAACGACGTAAATGAGATTACAACCTTAGGTATGTCTTCAGGTGTGACGGGAACAACTTCAGTGGCAGCTCTCGTAGCGGTGACTCTAAGAAGGCGATGGTGGGTGGGGCTAATCCGAGCATTGGAAGCAACCTTGATCTTCTCAGTCTGATCGTTGAGGGATGCATTGCCTACGAACGAACTGTGAAGCAACTTGGTAGCAACTACTTGAGCCATCATGCGATCGTTGGAGATGGAAATGAGATGGGAGTGATAGGAACGAAATGCGGATTATAAAGCGGAGGCGATGTTTTCTGAGGGGACTTGTGATTGGAGATATCGAAGGTTGATTTCAGAAATGGAGGGTTTCTTCCTAGAATGTATCGAACAAGATTTGAAAAATGAAAATGCATACCCAGTGTACAGGTGTAATATATAATATATAATCTAATAATCTAATAATCTAATAATCTAATAATCTAATAATGTAATGTAATATCTCCGGTTTTCAGGTGAACGGAACCGGTTCGGTCCAACACTCAACTAATTTGGTCCAACACTCAACTAATTTGGTCCAACACTCAACTAATTTGGTCCAACTATCAATAATGGGCCACATTTTATGAGACTATTAGATATCGCTTTTATTTTTTCCCTTTTTTTTACTTTATTTTTTCCCTTTGAAGTTATCTTTTAACTTGTGTTTTTAATTTGCAAACTAAAAATGTTAGGGTGTAGGGGGCACACTCACCATACTCACCACACTCATTTTACCATTTGCTTGGGGAAAACACATTTTACCACCCAGCAGAATTCATGTAGTGATAAAGTTAGGAAATTTATACTATTTCAAGATTCATTTTAGTTGTCTTGATGAAGATGATACAATTACCCCTTTTGTCAAGAAAGTTTTGGGGAGAATATTTTTTATAATACTTTAGCTTGAAATTTTGTGTTTTCTTGATACAAATAAATTGATGTGTTCTACAATGTGATAGATGGTTTATTTTCCCATTATGTTTGTTCGCTATGATTCTAATGATTAGTTGTTGTTGATTTTCTAGATGTGGTGCAAGTTCTTTGTAGGGTATTTTGGTTGAAAATGATTTTTATGCTATTTATCTTTCGGGTTCTTATCCATATGATCCGTTTTGATATGCAATGTTATGATAATTAACATTTAAAGGTTTCTAATCTTCCTTTAGCTTAAAAAGTCATTCTAGCTTGAACAAATTTGCCAATATTTATTATTTTGTTATTTATTTGAGTAAACACATCCTAATCTATCCAAAATGAATATTTTGTTGTGCATTCTCTTAAGCATCCATTTTGAGTCATTCTATAACTATTATTTTATTTATGTATGGGCCTATTGTTTGTGTTCCTTTGATCGTTTGTTCTCTGTATGGCCAGATCGGTTGCTTTGTTGCATAGTGATTCCTTAGCTGGCTTAATTTTTTCACTAAAAGGAGAAATTAACTTATATTATCCTCATGTCTTTGGAGCTATCATGGGCATTTCTAGGGACTCTATGGATGTATACATTGGTGTACATATAAGGTTTTCTATTTTTATGGGCATTTAAAATTATACAAGTTTTTTTTTTAAACTTAAGGTATAAGATATTTCTAAATTGGGATGATAATGTTACGATAGGAATATATGAGAGGGGTGAAATTGTAATAAGGTCATAGTTAGAGGGTTATATTGAAAGATTGATAGTTAGTTGAACTTCTAACTAACATTAGTTAGTTAGTTAATTCCTGTCCTATTAAAGGCAGGATGATTCATGAATAGAACAGGCTTGATTTGATCATTTCTTCCTCTTTGATTCTCTTGATCGTATCAAGTGGTATCAGAGCAGTTCGATCCTTCGAATACTCTGAAATTCAAAATCAATGACGACCACGCGTAATCAATCATTGGAACAGAAGGTTCAAGATCACGAAGCTGCTCTGTTACGATTGGAAACAGCAACAGGTCGGAATTTGACAGAATTAGAAGCAATTAAGGCGGCAACAGCGAAGAATTCTTCAGAGATGGAGTCCATGAAGATGCAATTTGTTGAAAATTCAAAACAATTGACTGAAATTCTTAGGAATTTACAGTCGTTCACCACGAATGAAGGTAACTCGGTGGAATTCACGAACGGTAATCGGATCGATAGCAACAATAGAGTCAATTGTGCTCATCACAACAGCTATAACAGGTTGA
>BJCM01062750.1:0-10375 GCA_018326385.1 Flaveria bidentis | reverse complement strand
TAAAAAATTTTTATTTAGTTTTTTTTTAAAAATCATTTTATAAAAAACTATCTCTATGGAAATAGCATTAATAAAAAAAAGTTCTCTTTCTTATTTTTATTAGAAAGCTAATTATAATGTAAAAATAAATAGATAAAACTATTAGTAATTAATATGGTTATTTAATAAAAGAAAGAAACGGGAAACGTTTGATGAGAATGAATGTGATGATGACAAGTGGCACACTTATTTACCATTTTATTAGAATAGGAAGATTTATATCTCAGTTTTAACAACACATTATTTTAATGTTTCATTTACAATAGCTTTGAGTACCCAGTTATTATGTAGCCCTTTGATAATTTTTCTGTCACGCACATGATAGTGTACCAAACTTAAAAATGTTGTTGATGATTATTATTAATAACATCTTTACATTTTCTCCCTCTTTACGGTTTACTAATATACTTTCTGGTAGAATTTAAAAAGGAAAGTCCTTACATAGTTTCATTTCCTTCTTTTTGTGATGGAGAGAGTAGAGATGAATCGAATCATACACTAACTTTGATTAGATTTTCGGTATGTTCATCCATCTTGGCCTTGTTGACGTACAAATTAACACACACGACCAATGCTGATGAAACCCGTGTGTTTCCAACGATGCATCGTTAGGACCTAATGGCAATAAATTTCTTAATTACAACATACAACTTTGACCACAAATATACAAAATTTAATAATAATAATAATAATAATAATAATAATAATAATAATAATAATAATAATAATAATAATAATACATATAATATGAAAAGTTTAGTATTTCAACATACAAAAGAATTATAGTCGTCGGTTTTTTCACCTAAAAAGTTCATGTGTTATCTTCTTATGCGTCCATATGGCCACCTTAATTATCCGTCCAAAGAAACATAGTGTCTCGACATTTCTGGAGAGGGAAAGTTTTCTTTTTTAGGATATAAAAATTGTTAGATATTTTAGTGTAATTGGATTGACTAATGACCAATATGATCATAATATCCATCAAACAAGTTAGGAGGTGCGGAGTGCACGCTTGCTTGAGTGTATTATGATCTTCAATAATGAAAATTTTTTTAGGGGCGAAGCCCCCTAAGCAATGGGATTCCAAGGGGGCAACGCCCCCTTGGCGAGGGTCCGGGGACAGCGCCCCTAGTAGCGGGGTCCAAGGGGTAGCAGCCCCTGGCGGGGTCCAAGGTGACTTCATTAAAATTTGCATTTCGAATCGATTTTCCAGAATTTCACATGTGAAATTCGAGTGGAAAATACGTAATTTTAATGGTTATTTAAAATAAAATTAAATTTGATGAAACTGCCAAATGGGAGTTTTTTCCGTTTTTTTCCCTCCAAAACCGAATGAGATGAAGTTGTTGGTCATAGGTTCATTATCGAATTCTGATTCTTCTTCTGGTTCGAGAAAATTCACTCAACACAACATACGAATTCTTGATCTCGTCTGAGTTGTATCCGATTGATTTATTCGGGTGAACCTCCGAATAATTTCGATCTGAAAGTGATCTTCACGACTCTCAGATTATCCAAGTTTGATTTCAAGTTCTCTACAAAAATTTGATATTTAATTTGAGAATTTTCTCTTTAATTGAATTATTAGTTCCCCGAAATAAAAATTTGATATTTAATTTGAGAATTTTCTCTTTAATTGAATTATTAGTTCCACGAAATAAACCAGTAAACTTTAGCTTTAGAGTGATCTAAAGCCTAGTATTTCAACAAGTTTATTAGTTGAATCCAAATTAGTTATCATTTAGGCGAAGAATTTAGATGGAAACATGTTTTAAGTAAGATGTGGGGAGAGACTTTTGCATCAATTAAAATATGAGAACTTGATATATAACCGGTTAAAATTACAAATGTTTAACAAGAGATACACCTATGAAAGATCGAATTAACTAAGCACACGACTAACATGCTTCAAGGCATAACACAACACATCAAACTCATGCAATGACTTCAATGGTGTGATTTGGCACATTTGATGGAAGTTGAGGTTTATCATCTCCATGACCAGCATCACATCCATTTTTGTGTACTTTTGCAGTCATTGGTTGCATTAATGTTTCAAGCTTCACAACATCAATGATCTTCTGATCTTTAAAGTCCGTGATCTTTTGCTCCAGTTCACCAACATTAGCATCACACGTAGAGGTCTTTTCATCACTAACCGGCTTCTTGTTCTTGTACATGAAGTATAGGATCATTTGAATAACACCGAAAGTGAATCCAAGTACATTTGGAATCTGTAACAAAGAATAGAACACTATAAGTTAAAGTTGGACATAAACCTTGTTAACACGAAGGAGAAAATGAGATAGTTTTTCATACCGCAATATTGAAGTCACCAAGAAGAAGACCATAAAAGAACCACATAACTGCACTAAGGGTAAGTGCGACCGATAATAGAATTGGCATGTACTCTACACTTTTTGTTTTGATCACTTGTCTCTGAGAAAAAATGAATATATATTAGCTTTAAGACGGAGTATAGATAATAAAATACTACAATTAAAAAACCAAAAATCATCTTATTGTTTTTTCTAAGTTTTATATGTTTTTATCCATGCACTTACCACCACTCCCAAAGGTGCCACAAATACACATAATGAAAATACAAGGCAAATCCATCCAACTATCACGCCACGGGTAACTCCACTCGCAAGGAATTGAGTGAGGACGACAATCAATCCGAATCCAACAACGATTAGCAATACGATAAGCTTCAAACTCTCCATCTACACACACCCAAGTTAAAAGGTATTAGTTTAGATATTAATTTTTTATGATAACTAAGATGTAATAATGAATAATGATTGCTACTTACCCTAGCCTTCTTTGGTGCATAGAAGAGAAAGAAACAGATGTACAAGGTTTGAATGACACAACCAACAGAGTTAATGGTAATAAGAAGCATGACATTGGTCTTGAGCAATGCATAATATATCCAAAGCATGGCACTGAATAATCCCACCACATAAGGCGCAGATTGAAACCCTTCAGTTGATTTTCTTTTATAGACTTTGTAGAAAGTCGGTCTGTGGTTTTATACCATAATGGTTCAAAACTAATTAGCTACACATAAACTTGATAACCAATGAATCAAAAAAAAAAACATAAAAGATTTTATATAAGACTTACATTGGTGCGAGGAATACCATAAATGAAACAACATTGCCAAGAAGGCCAAATGCGATTGTGAGATGAGCCAAGTTTCCTGTCATCTTCTTGGATTAGAAGTTAACACAGACTATATGTAAAATGCTAAGTATTTATTGGTTTTTTGGTAGAAGTGAAGTGACACTTGTTTAGCTTCCTGTTAAGTTGCTTCTTAATAAGCTCTGATGAGATGAAAATGGTTGAGGGATGAATGTCATATTTATAGGGAGGAAAAGTTACGTTTTTAGTGAGAATGGTGGGTCCATCGATGAACATAATTATAATGTATCTTTTTCATTACAAATTTCTAGGAGAGACGATAAACAAATCATAGAACACTAATACTTTATCGCCTCTTTTCTTTTGTGCCCACGTGATTTTCAATGTTAGGCAATGTTATTTTTTTATAACCGTGGTTAACAAACCGATCGCTTTAGTGCTTCACCAACACTATTTGTTTTTCAACTATAATTCAACTATTATAAACAAATATGTTTTTGTAACTAACGGTAAACGATACCGAGTTCTAAAATCAATATAAAATCTCTTTAGTAAGTTCGTCAACATAGCTCAACCACCATCAATCTTGGGAACCACATGTGCATGTTCTTAATTATTTAATTAGTTTTGTTATTATTCGTAAGATATTTTAATATAATTGTCTTGATTTTTTACCAAACTAAATCTGAATTATATTTTGTTTTGAGTTAAATTTGAATTTTGAAATATAACGACATGAAAGTAGTTTCTACCCCTGATATTCATGAAATTCATACTAATAAACATATTTAATATGACTCTAAATTATGTTAATATGAAAGTGTTTCATGACTTCTAGAGAATCTTTTCTATTAAACTACGCATTTGTACATCATAACCATGAGTGTTTCTTGATCTCCTTTTCCCCCACAACCACCGGCTATTTGAGTACGAGGCACGTATACAAGCCAATTTTTTCCCGAATTTTGTTCCTTATGTTTACGCCTTTTTAACTTTCTATCCTATGAAAAAGTATTTTACTTTTTCAATAATAAATTAACACAATGCAGAATAATTTGCTGGACCAATAGCATATGACCATGTGTCCAAACCATCTCCTAGTTATAGATTATTGGTTTTCCCCTTACGTATGAGCCATCACTATGATCGAGGTGCCTAGCTTTAGCTAAACATACAAAGCAAGATGTTAGATGTGCATTGCATGCTTTTGTAGGCTTATCTATCTCTCTGTCGTGTGTACGTTATATGTATCATATCATTGGTATTGCTACTTGTTCAACCTTTTCTAATTAAACTATTATAAATAAATAATGTCTACTCATTAGAACTTTCTCTAACTTTTAAACGGATTATGATCAATTATGATCATGGACCTTTCCATTTCTTTGTAGCTGTTAAGTGTTAACTTTCCTCTTAACTTGATCTAACAACTTGCTAGAGGGCTTCAACAAAATGACTAAAGGTTAACGGTCTAGAGTGATGTTTGATTAATACAAAACAAAGTAGAAAAGTAAGAAACACTTATATTTAAGTGTGATACATATAGGTGATTACGTAACCACTTAATTACCTCGCTCTCTATGTTTTCCTGCAGATCAACTAATTAAACACTTTATAAAAGGTGTTTCTTTTTGATGCAGTTGTTTAGAACCAGTGTTTTATAACTGGTATGTTTTCTTTTTGATTCAGAACGAGTGTTTCACCCTAATAACGAGTGTTTCACCCTAATAATCTTATTATTAATGCAGAACTAGTTTAGAAACCAGTGTTTTACATAAGTTAAATTAAATATTAAATTAATAGTTAGTATTTAATATTTAGAAATTTTTAAATAAGTTTTTTTATAAGATATCATCCGAATTACGTATAACTATCTACCTTAAGTAATAACAATATTTTCTAAACTTTCGCTTTTAAAAAACTTTTGTTTAAATTTTTTAATATTTGTTTTCTTAACATTATTTAAAAAAAAGTTCTTTGTATTAAAAAATTATGTATTATTTGGAATCACATATTTAAAAAAAAAATTGTTTAATAAGTGGGATTAGCATTTATTATGATTTCTAGTATTTATTATTATAATCATTAAATATTTAAAAAAAATCATGTCTGTGTTCGCGGGCGTGGGTGGCCTTTCGTCAATGGGTTTACCCGGGTGACTGGGCTTAAAAAGTTTATTCGTTGGTCGTTCAAAAAAAATAAAATAAAAATATTTTTTTCTAACATTCGTCTTAAAAAAAATTGTTAAACAAATTTTAAACATGTTATTTATAAAAATTTAAACACTGCTATATATTTAAAAATAAATTTCAAAATTTCATAAAAATTGTTTTTACAAAACGTATGTTTGTTTAATAAAAGAAACATGTTATTTATTAATAAAAATATGATTTAAAATTTGGAAAAGATATAAAATGTCATTAGCATTTTATATTTTTGTTAAGGGTTGACTTGTTATAGTATTAACAAGTGACAAAAATATTGTAAGAAAAATAACACGTTGCAAAAGTTATTTTGCTTTATTATAGTAGATTAGTACAGATTATTTTGTTGTCCTCGTATAGAACACATGCTTAAATAAAGAAAGATTACTTTGTTGTTCTCGTATAGAACACATGCTTAAATAAAGAAAGATTACTTGTCCAGGTTAACAATGTATACAAAATAATGATTGCATATGAAGACTTAAAGTTGTTTTAGAACATATACTCATCTCATATATTAGTGTTGATGTACAAGACGTGTACATTAAAAGATATACCGTACGTTAATTGGAAAGTTAGAACACACATAATGTTATTTCAAGTCTAATTCCAAATTTGTCATGACTTGCCTCCTCAATGTTTCATTTGCATGGTGGAAATGTTTATCATTCGATTTAATGGTGGACATGATATATACAAAGATAAGCAAACATGTCATGGAGTTACAAATACCCAATTGATTAATAATTTTACATATTTCATCATATTCGTAAAATTATGAATTATCAAGCAAGAATGCTTCTATTACTTGTCATAAATTATTCAACTACATGTTAGATTTCTCTTTAAAGTTAAAATCTACTCTTAAATTCATGTCTGCTGTTGAATATAAATCATTAACCTTCAAGAACAAGAGTACCTGTGACACACCTAAATGTATATCATTTGATCAGTTAGCCGTTAACTAGTAGTTAGATGCTAATAGATATTAGGCAATTGGATTTTAAGGAATTCAAACTATTACCAATTGACCGATAAAAATTCATACTATTAATTTGGCCGGTAATAATCCCGACTTTCATTTTTATTACATACAACAATCCCAATGATATATTTTTAAATTTTTACGTTTGATTTGAACTCAATTCCAGTCGCAATAATGATTATGATCGAAATGAAGAAATATACAAGTAAAACTGAGTCTAAAATAAATACAATTCGAACATAAAAAATTTAAAATTATATCACTATGATTGTTATTAGTATCAATAATGAAAGTTGAAAGTGTTGCTGACCAAATTAAAAATACTGATTATTATCGGCCGATAAATAATAATTTGTATTATTAAAATCCAATAACCTAGGTATCATGGTTAAACTATCAGACATATATAATTAATGGCTTTTTATCGGACAAAAAGGCAGGCGTCATCTTGATTGCGTCGTCCACTTAATTATTGCGCTCTATCTTCCTCCCTAATTCCTTATTTTTTTGCCACTAGCTTATAATTTTCATTTTGTTAACTTCAAAAGTTTCTTTTTTTTTTCATTTTTCCCTTGCCGGATAGAACGTACATCTCGCCAGAAAATGGAGACTATTTCTAATTTTATTATTTAAATAAAAACAAATGATCACCAATAAGATAGGACGATAGGTCGATGATGATCAATCGATGAGATATTATTAGATGATTCGTTGATGAAATCACCACGACTATTGGGCATGGATGGCATTCATAATCTACCAAACGATTCATTTGTAAAGTTTGTTGTTGATCCACCAATGACCTATTTACCCACATCACATCTAGTAATTAAGGTTTTTCCAAAGTATAATTTCGTTGCTAAAATTCTTCAAATTTTTTAGTGTAAAACTCCAAGTAAGTTATGTGACAAAGCTTCAAAGGCAACCAAATATGTATATGACATATGGTTAATGAACTCGGCACAATTAGGGTTAAGTAAAATAATAATCAGGTTAAAAGTGATTTAGTGAAGTCATTCAAGTTTAAAAAGTGTTTCATTTAAATCATTTAGTTTTTATGTTTTATTTAAATTATAGGTTTTAATATGTTTTTAGCATTTTTTTTGTTTCAATTAGAATATTTAATTTTATTTTATATTGTTGTGAAGTGAGGACATAGATTTCAAATATATTCTTATAATTTTTAATATAATTAACATGTTTTAAAATTTTATAATATAATTACATATATTGAAAATCTCAATCCCCATATCTTCTCTTCATTTCCTTCTTGATATAAACAAATCCGATGATAACTCAATTTGATGGTTTAATTATTCAATATTGATAAAATATGCATGAACAACCTAATTCAAATATTTTTAAATTTTGGTTATTATATGACATTTTCCAACATAATTATTATAACACTGTAGCATTTGTAGGTTCTAAATTTGGTATTTCTTAAAAATTTGCCTAAATATCACCTGTTAGCTGTATTAAGATTACTTTTAAATTGAAATATAATTAATAGTTAGTACTCACAAAAATTCTATTCGAAATATTCTTGTTATAGCAATTTAGTACTAGTAATCAATTTTATGTAACATTTTATCGATTCGAATGGTTCTAAATTTGTCCCTAGAATTCTAAGGTTAGTTGAGAACACTTGGTGCCTAATATAAGAAGAGTCTTGGATAAATGTGCACAACAAGTATTTGCTTTACATTTTCTAATTTATATCAACGTTTATTTTTATTTTCCTTTATTCGTAAGGAGATTGGATTAATCAATTCGTAACGGATGTTTTACTTAACTTTCTAGATTTTGTCTTGTTTGGTAGTATTTCATTTAAGGAGATTATTTCCTACATGCATGTCACAGGTCAATTCGCACTTTTCTATTATGTATTCTTCTAATACATTTGTTTTTTCTTATCATTGTCCGGACTTCGTTATGGATGGTAACGAGAAAATGACTCTTTGTAGGACAAAAAAGTCCCCGTAGTATCGAAAAAGTTTTGTTGGACGGAGATGATTACATTCTGACCCAAGACGACCTTTGGTATCAACCCATTTCCTACCGATGGAAGCATCCAACATGAAAGGTCAAAATTTACTTTTGTTTTTTTTATAAACTTCCTTTTTTTTGAATTTTTTATTTGTCGTTCGTGGATAAGCAAAATCTACATACCAAATTTGATTTTGATTTACTTTGTTTGGACCTTTTACTATTCATCGATGATCAATTACCAAAATAGTTTAGATAAATAGTAAATATAGTGTCGATTGCATCTAATGTATGCACACCGATTGGACAATTAGAGCGTGTGTGGGGCTTCTTTTTTTATGGACCTTCTAACAAGTTGTTTCATAGTGTTTGTAGTTTGCTGATTGCTTAGGAAAATATGATACAATCCTACACCACCACTTTGACCACTCGAACTAGAAGAGTTTCCTCCTTAATTATACAATTGTCCATGTCTTGACACTATTTGCACCGTCTTTTGTAGCAAAATGTACCATGTAATATGTATAGCATGTATCATTGTGCTTGTTTGTTGTTTAATCTTAGATGTCAGTTTTTATTTCTAGAATTGAACGTTTCCTAATCTACTATTACTCTAGTATCTACAGTCATTTGTGAAATTTAAACCATTGGTTTTATATATGTAAATAAAAAGCATATTACCACTCCAACAGTCCATTAAAGACTATTTTAGATGCTACTTAAAATGATAAATACAATTTCATGCCGCAACAACAAGACAAACATATTTAACCAGCCCTTCGTTTGTTCAAGTGAATGACACTTTATACCTATTACAAATTATTCAAAGTTCAAATCTTGACTATTTACAGGGCTGGCCCAAAGGAAGGTCGAGAGGGACAGTTCAGGGCCCAATCTTCAAAACGGCTCTATAGTTTTGAAAAAATTATTTTATATATGTATATATTTTCTAAAAATAAACTATTGAATTAATCATTAGACACTTTGAATTAACTCATTTTACGAACATATGATTCGGATTAAACCATTTAATCCATTTAATTAGCCCAACACACATACAATTTAAACCCATTATAATTTATTTTTTCATTAAGGGTCTATTTTTCCCGCTCAACTTGTCATCCGTAGTTCCTATATCATCATCACTGACCCTAAATATTTATATCGACAACCAAGAATATGTATAGTGGTTCACGTAAAATATTCATACTTTGAAATGTGGTTTATATTAGAGCACCTTAAACACACTTGTTAATTTTAGATTATTCAAACCTGTAATAATAACTTGGAAAATTTTTATTAAAGAACCCTATCTTTGGGGTGCGCACTTTATAATTATTGGAAATGACGTTATAAAGAGTTGCCTTTTAAGGAGACTTTTCGTAATGCAATTGTGCTTCAATTTTGTGCACATATAGTTACTATTGCTTTTGTATGTGAACAAAGAAGATATTAATGCACTCAATTGGTGATCACGTTTTATATATAGATGGAATATAACACGATAATCAAGCTTAACTTATTGAGAAAGAAAAAGGTGAACCGAAATTTGAATCCATGAACTTGAAGATATTATGTTTAAAATATAGTGAGATAACAAGTGACAACGATGCATAAAAAAGCTCTTAATATCGTAGAGTTTTGAATGAGAAAACACTATTCTATCTTCTTATTAATTAAATCATGCAAATGCCAATGAGTTCCTGTTTAAACGATTTGTGAGGAGTCAACTTTATTGTTTTTTAAAGTTTAGGTCATTGATTCGGGTTTTATTTGGTGTAATATACACCAGGTATGCTAGACTTTTATTATAACGAGCCTTTGAGTGGTGTGTTCTAAGGATGTGTTTTTTACTCGAACCCGAAAATCAAATCCGAACAAAATCAACCCGAACCCAATTAAGAACTAACCCGAGCAACCAAACCCGATTATTACATTAACCCGAACCTGATTTTTATAAATGGTTTGGTCTTTGGGTTGAGTTTGTAAGATTCGGGTCAACCCGATTAAC
>BJCM01062749.1:0-19881 GCA_018326385.1 Flaveria bidentis | reverse complement strand
ATTCTCGCACTGCTCCCAAGTCTTAATCCCTTGATTAGGATTTGTGTAGCAACAACAATTAAAAACACAATGACACGGTTGAACACAAGGCAAAAGAAACATACAAAATCGAGATAAGTGTTCCTTTTCCTCTTATCAAAGTTTGGAGATAATGATGCATACTACTAAGTGGAAGATGGTCCTGCTTGTTGGAGGATTAACATCTAAGTATTTAAAGAAAAGATAGTTGACCCGACAACATATCTAAACCACATTGGACGCCCAAACTAAAAAAAAACAACCTTAACTACACCGATGACAGGATTGAGATCCAAGGGAGATAAATCGACTGCCGGCGAGAAACCACAACAAAGGTAATCGTCAGACATCCTCAAACGTGGAACCCGATTATAAATAAAGTTTGGTTAATTAACATGGCCCTAGATTGGCCGGTTTAACAAAATTAGTTTTGATAAAGTCTATAGTTTGGTTATAAAATTCATTGAAATATGTTTCTATTTCTACTCAGAAATGTCTAAAGGTTGCATCTTTTTGTTTTATTTAATGTTCAACTTTCAATTGGAAGCAATTTAGACCCTTATTCACATAATTCTTCAAATCACTCTTAGGTCCCATCAACCAAAAAGTCTTTCTTTAGATCCTGATACATATTTATGGCATCAACATGAAAAGAATATCATGTTTTATGACCTGAAGATAAGGTCTAGTTCTGTCCGAATATAGTTTTGACACCTAGGGTGTTTTCTAAAAAGGATGTTAAAAGAAACATCAACTTTCAAGTGTTTTAGACCAACATTGACTAGTTAAAAAGATTAGAACATTAAATGACCGAGCATGAGAAAAAACATATTTTGTAAAATTACTATATGCGAAGATCTTGAAATGTTTTCTAACTTTTTTAATGTTTAGCAATCTCCTATTATTTTAATCTTTTATATAATTTTTTATTTTTAGTATTAATGTTAAGTTTATTGTCAACTAAAAGGTTGAAGCAATAATAAATAATTAGAAATAAATAAAAATATAAAATTAATCACGATCACCTAGGCAATACACAATCTAGGTGAGGAAGAGGCTGTGAAGGTGACCAAATTCACTGCTTATGTGACAGTAACAACTAACAAGACGGTTAATTTGTCACCTTCACCTGGGAAATACATATGGTCTAATTAAGAGGTAACTAAACTAATTTGAAATTGACTTTTAATCTAAATATTATAAGATGTAACTAAGTTAGAGCGAGAGTGAGATCATTCATTACCAAAGATACAATGTGAGCCCGTATACATAGTATTGTAGGAGAAGCATGGAACAAAAATATACTGTAGTATGTTGTTCTAAGTCGACGTTTGTGTTTGTTTACTTATAATTCAGAAAGTTACTATCCATCAGTGGGCTGTTCAAAGAGTAACACCTATTGATAACAATACCACCAAGATAAGAATTTTGTTGCATTAATATTCTTGAGTATCGTCAATTAACAACACTAATACCTGGATAAGATCCAAAAAGTTACACCACAAGCAAAATATTAAATATGTCATTTAAAGAGTTCAACAAGCCTCCCACAGATTAATAATGTAACAAGATAATTGTTTATGAAATAATTATTTTAGTTATTTGGGATAATTAGTAGTTGACTAATATTTGTATCTTAGAATTACAAATGATTAATTACGTAATTAATCAATTAATTAAGTTAATTTGTAATATAAAATTACAAAGAAGTAACTATATATTTAATATATAACAAATAAAATTAATTGTGTAAAGTTATTATTCATAATTACATTGTTGAGATTAAATCATATATTGGACATATACTTAATCGGTGAAGATTTACTAAGTTATAAGTTAAACATGCTTATATGATAATTACATGAGCTAAGTTTGTAATTAACCTAAACTTAACCCCAAAGTTAAGGACTAAGTTAGTTTATATTTGTACTTAGACGGTTAAGGGTGGAGAGAATCAATACATAACCTTCTCATAACATTACAATGTTGTAACTCCAATCACCCACCTATATCGTCACCATTACCACCTCATAGCCCCTGGCCCTACGACCGTCGCCGTACATCATCTTGGCTTGTTGATTTGGCCCCGCATGATAGTTGTCGTCGAGTCAGATAAAAACTTAAATAATCTAGATGGCTAGATATCTAGGGTAATTAGTGTATCATATTTACAAGAAACATGTGGTTAGTAATATATAAGTTGATTTTATAAAAAAACATGTAATAAGCTTGTTTATATATTTGACTAAAGTTTTAACCCAATAAAAATGCAATGAAATCGAAAAGCAAGTAACACACAAAACATAATAGAACTGTAATTAAAATGCAATGAACACGTATTTTGGTTTTTATTACTTAGTTGCAAGGCTTAATCAGTGATAACCATATTTAATCAACTACATAGACATATATTATATTGAACCTAGACCTAGAGCACGATCCAAGTACTTACACACCCATCGCTCGATCCTTAACTAAACTAATTTGGATGTACTGTGCTTGATCGGGCGGTATTTTTAGTGCTAAATTGATCTAAATGCTTTATTTTACATCATGATTATTATAGAACAAGTTGACTTTATTAATGTTTTAATTTGTAGGTTTTCATATCTAAAAGGAACATATTTGAGAGTCAAATGAAGCAAAAAGATGAAGTTTAGGGACTACTAGTGCAAATAAAAAAAAGATACAAATAAATGGAAAAATTAGCAACCTTCGTATCATATGTCGAATTTGGGCTTATAATACGTGGGGCGGTGTATTGACGACATATTTATAGGCGTATTTGATCAAAATTCCAGAAAGTTTGGCGTATAAGGCGGCGTATCATATGTCGGTTGGGCGTATGAGGTGGCATATCATATGTCGATTGGGCGTATGAGGTGGCGTATCATATGCCGGTTGGGTGTACGAGAAGGTGTATCATATGGCGGGTTGGGTGTATGGGGCGACGTATCATATTCCGGTTGGGCGTATGAAGCAGTGTATCATATGACGGTTGGGCATATGATACGCTGATGACAGTTTTCAACACTAAATTTTGTGGAATTTTGAGTCTATTTAAGTATCTAAATAAGGTTTCAAATGAAAACTTCTTCCAGATAAAAATTGATGAATTTTAGGTGATTTTTGGTTTCCAAGACTCTCCAAATCTTCCACAAACATCCTCTAATTCAATATCAAAGGCATAATGATGACGATGTGTGGCTAGTTCGATTTGTAATCGCTTTTTGGGTGAATCATTCTTGTTAAGAAAGACTGTTGGTATGTTCTCATTAGGGTTTTGTGGTGAAAATTAAATTGTTGAATACGATTAACTTTTGGTTAATTTAGACGATTTTTATAATAAAGTTGTGTGCTTGATTATCAATTTTTGGTTTTCTTGCATTGTTAAGTCACTAAGATTAGTAGACAACTTGATATAGGTAAATTGATAATATTGTAAATGAAGGAATCTAAAATGATTGTTTTTTTGTTATCACTTTAAGTTAAGATCTTGAAGTATTGTTTGTGCAAATCCTAATAAAACATATTAATCATTGACCTTATGAAATTGGAAACCTGGAAGTGATTATCTTTCCATTAATTAGTAAAATCATTTTAAAGTTTGTTGCTTTTTGCATTAGTATTCTAGAAATTATTCAAAGTTCCGGTTTTTATTTCCAAAGTTTGTGTCTTTAAGTCAATTGAGTTATTTTTATTAAACACTTTCTAAAAATTCACTGTGCAAACGAACTTACTTACCCTTACGCAATAAACGTAGCTAAGACCGATATATTAATTTGTTTTTTATCGAGCCTCGACAGCCAGATCAGTATACTATAAACTAGCAATTCAATCAATGCAATATTTTATCGCACTAAAACAAATACTAATCAAATGCACATGATTACAACCCATTTAAATGCTTACACGTAATTTTCATTCAACTAAGTTAGATTGCAATCCCTAAATTAGATGTTTGATAAAAATAGTTGAACGGTAACATTTTTCATTGTAAAACTTTAGTTAAACAATCAAAACATATCACAAGAATAAACACAAACCTATAGTCACATTTTAATAAATAGTCACGTGTCAAATAAAAATACAATACCTCAAAGTTTATTAAGATAACCAAACATTAGCTACTGTTTTCATGACATGGAATCAACTAGCGGATCAATAATTGATAACTAAAATTTTTTTGAACAAAAGATGTACAACTTCGTTTTGAATGACATGTGTTATTTTAATCAAGACATTTATTCTTTTTCCAACAGAATTCCCGTCAATCTATTAAGTATAAAACCCACAAATAAAAAAAATAATTTGGCTAAAAAAGACTTGAAACGCAATACTTTTTCATATTTAGTATTTACATGGTTAACACCTCGCTTGCTAAGGATCATTAGTATCTATGATAACTAAGTTTCGTTTTCTCCTTTTTTAATATGCGTGCAACAACAGCTTGCAATTAAGGGGCGTGTGTGGTTCCCTAGTGGGCTAGTCCAAAACTCCAAATTGTCAAAATTCTTTTTAACCTTGGTTACAATATTACAAATGGCATGGGCTTTTATGGGTAATGGGCTTCTATGTGTAATGGACTTTTATGTCATTAAGGCCCAAACGCATTTTTTCTTTAACTTCAAGTCTGACGATCTGTCCAATTTAATTTTTCATCCCAAAACAGCAACCACATATTCATTTAGAAACAAGTTCAAACATGTTATTTCAATTTCTATCATAAATGACTTTCATAGAGATTAGTCATGTACAAAAAAAACCGGTTCGGAACCGATTCACTTTAAAAAACCCGAACCGGTTTCAAAGAAAAACCGGTTTGGACCAAACCGGTCCCGAACCCGACCCGAACCGCCGGTTTCTATACCGGTTTGCTAGCCACCACACATGTTGAAGTTGTGTTCTGTCTCGTCTATTGTTGTTTTAGTTCTGATCAGTAAATGTATGTTCATATTTTAACTTTGAAAAGAAAGAATTCATCTAATTTTTAACGTTAAATTTGGTGTTTTTCACTTACTATACCTTAAATGAAAAGGTCGATGGGTTTCCACCAGCCTGCACGTATCATATTGTGAGTGGTGTAAAAAGAGTATTTTTAAGTTTTTTCCTTCTAAAATTTGTGCGTTGTTAACTATATATGTTTCTAAGTTTCTAACTTTAAATTGTAGGTGCATTTGGAGTAACTGGTTAGAGTTGTGTGTTGGATTGTATTGTAGGTTCAAATATACTTATCCTGTTTTTTAATTACTCTTTCTTATATATATTTAAGTTTAATTAATTACATTTTTATAATTATTAGGCCGCAACTTCTATCTATATTTCAATCCTAAAAAAAAACTAACATAACTTCATATGTTTCTCTTACATATTCACGCACGTTTGTGTCACCATCACAACATAGGCAAAAAAATTCGCAAACATTGACTTAACCACGTCAATGTAATCGTACGGCCCCCACCACAAGTCCATAACACACAGGTTTTAATTTATTGGTTTCTCTTAATTTTGTATTTTTTAAACAAATACTCGGATTGAGTTTCATAATTGTATCTTCATGTATAACTTCTTGAGTATACATTTCAAACTTCTTTTAAGAAGTAACAATCTTTTTTTAGGTTCAAATGCTCAATAGATAGGCATCTCATCAATTAGATTAATTAGTTTGATTAGCATTTCAAGTTTTCACAAAGGACTCTGTGGAAGAAGGTGAGAAAAGAGTTTCCAACACCTAATTAAATGTCTTGGAAGTATCAATGTCTACCAAGCATGACATAAAATGTTTTAGTAATGAAGAGTTGTGCTCCACTTGATGTGTTTCAGTAGCAATAACTAGAGCTTGTGCCTTGTGGAGTGTTTGAGTTGTATGTGCTTGGTGAGACACATGTGTTGGATAAGTAATTGTAGAAACTGAAGTAGCAGAGGAAACTTGTGTACTCTAGCAAAGTGTTCTATTATATTATAGTTATAATATTTTATCTTAGACTCATTTGATCCAAAACTTTTTTGTTCATTTTGTTAATTAATGCTAGGACCTTCTTCCCATTCTTTTGTTAATTCTAACTAGTTTATGCCGTTAAAAAAAAGAAAAAAAATCTAACTAGTTTATAATACGTCGCGCATTGTGGCAACAACTTACGCGGCGCGATAAAGTATAGAGTTCAATTCATCCGAATGGTTTATGAACAAAAGTTACGTAGAAATGTGGAGCAACTCGAATCTATATTGAATAAAAACTTATAACATTTGACCCTGCTCGTTTCCAAACAAACTTACGTCAAAATGTAATACACCTCAAAACGTATATAAAAATAAGTAAAAAAAACATTTTTATTTGACTATACTCGTTTATGATCACGTTAAATGCGGACCTACTTCGAAATATAAATATCACTATGATTAATCAGATTTGACCTAGAGATCACAACCATACATTTTCTCTGTAATAGTGGTTGAGTATGTTTAATTATCTTTAAAAATCATTTCCGTGTATCTTCAAATCCACACCTCATATTTACTTAATCTCTTATCCCTATAGCACAAAGCCTCAAATCACTTTACTTTTTAAATTTCCAAACCTCTCATTAAATAGTTCAATTAATACAATCATAATTGTAGAGTTGGGGTTAAAATGAAACTTGTTAGGAAATATTGTGATCAATCTATAAAACCACCAAATATCCTATTTATGAAAGTTTTTAATTAATATATATGTAATTACTAGACAATAATCTTAAATTTTGTTTAATATTTCCAGTTTCCTCCTTGCTATATGTTTGACCACAGATAGCTAATTAATTAATAAATAAAAGTTGAGTCTCCCATATCGATAAGTATGAAATTCGTAATTGATATGGCTATATATTACATATTCTTGAGTTAGAATCTCCTTCTGATTTGATATAGAAAGACTTAAAGTTCATGATGTATTATATACTCATCTGTGGGGTGTGAGCCCTCTTTTGTTATGATCGTTGGTAAACGAATTAACACCACAGAAGAACAAGTCCAACTAGTAGTTAATGATAGAATTAACTAGAAAACCTTTATAGAATTAATCACATCTTTTATGAAGTGTAACTTCATGATGATATGCTTTGTCCTTTCATGAACCATGTTCTTTTTGGATAATTGCATAACACCTTGATTATCACAATATACCACATACTCACTAGGAAACATTTTAAACTCAACCACAAAACGGTTGAGCCATAAGACTTCTTTAATTTAATGACTTCTATAAGAGCAACACATTCTACTTCTGCGAAGGATAAAACAACCATATGTTGTAACTAAGTTGTTTAACTACCAACATTCCAAGAACTTGAATGCACTTGTTATTCACCTCCGCTCATCTAAACCTTTAGCATAATTTACATCAACAAAACCATGACCAAATACCTTTTACACTAACACCAACCCAACATTCTTAGTACTATTCAAGTACCCAAGAATCCACTTTAAATTTTTCAATGTGCCTTTCTTGGATTAGCAATGTACCTACTTAGAGCATAACCAATATCTAGACTTGTGCACACCATCAAATACATGAGACTACCAACAACACTTGCATAGGACGCTTTCTTCATATAAGATTGTTCTTCATCACTTTTAGAAGAATTCTTGCCATAATTTAAAATGAGCTGCTAATGGAGATTTGAGTGGTTTACACCATCCGTTGCATAACTGCTTAGAACCTTTCTCATATATAACTTTGAGTTAATCTTAGTTGGCATGGACCTATATCTCTTTGAATACATGTTGGGTGTCGAATCTAGCAAATAAATAATTAAAATGTGAACCTACCATGCACACATTAAGAATAGTATGAGCGGAAGTAGGGTTCGTGTCTTCAGGGATACGTGTCAATTATTTTATACCAAAAACGTTTTAACACAGTTACTTTGATTTATTATGAACTAAGGAAGGTGTGGGTTTTAATTAAAAACTAAAATTAAAAGTAATTTGCAAAAGGTAGAAACATTCCAGTGAGCTGACACGGTCGTGTCAAAACTGTAAAGAGAATTCCACGTGACTGTGTTAAGGTTCAGCTAGAAAAACGTAAATCGACATTTATGTATTTTTTTATGAAAAAGAGATTATTGAAGACGTTAGTCAAATTGTGAAATAAATTTAAATATAAAGACTAATTCCAACACTAAGGTAATTTCTTGACTCGGTTGGGCTTACGATCATTAATGATTACGGTGCAATTACAATTTTCATTCAATGATTTGTATCGATGCTAGACATCCTACGCCATTCAAATATCCCCTCTATCTAATGTCCAATTTGATCGCAGTTTGTGGATTAGAGCCAACCCGCTACTTTAAGGTCACGCCGTTCGGATCTTAGCGTGTGGGTTGCAACGATAGAAGTATCGATTATAATTAAACACACACACCATTCGGTATGCTTAACTAGATTGTGTGATAACGAGAATGAATTTATAAACAAACTCAAATCGTTAATTGTTCCTCATATTAAAAATTACAACTTGATTAGGGTTTTAAATCTTGAAGAACTTTATTAGAAAATTAATAAAGTGGCCAATTTATTAACAATCTAATATATATCGGATTAGATCCATGTTTAAGATCAAGAATCAAATAAACAAACCATTAAAATAAAAACATCTCATAATCATTTCACATAAGTTCAAATCAAAAACACAGAAATTAAACCTTAATGTTAAAATCAAAAGTGCCCTAACCGGACATGACAGCTAGATCAATCAAAGCTGAAATAAAAATAAACTTACGAAACAAAAATACAAATGATAAAGTGTCTTCAATCAAAATAATTCAACAAATAGAACCAATTTGCTATCGGTTTTCTTGCTTGATAAACTTGATTCTTTAATATATTCTCTTCAAAATGCTCTCTTCTTCTATTTATCCTCATCCTTTAACTTCCTTATTCACATTCTTGGGCCTTGTTTTTAGTTGTTTATCTTTTTAATTTTTAAATAAATCTGTGGATAATCATATCCCAAAATAATTCCTAAACTTTAGAAATTTTCTTGCACTCTTTAAAATTCAGGATTCTATTTAATAATATTTTCTTTTAAGTCTTTTCTTTCTCTCTAATTCACCTATAAAACCAATCAAAATACAACAAACTAGATTTCATCTCATAAAAACTACTATTTTATAAAAATAAATAAAAAATGCATACAATTAATACAAAATATATGCTGAAACTATTCCCTAAAATTACTATAATTTATGATTAAAAATATAACTAACAATATCCACTCCTAATATCTTCTTAGCTTCTCCTAGCTCCTTCACATCAAATTCTGATATCAATAATCTTTTGGTATTTTTAATTGCGGCTTATTTTTACATGCTACAACTTATTTTTACATGATACAAACATGTCATCAACATACAACAACAAATACATAAAATTGCATCATAAATACTCCTTATAATATAGACAATTATCATATGAGCAGGGGTGGCTCAAACATTTTGAGGCCTAAGCGAATCAAAACTTTAGGGCCTTTTCATAAAAAAATCTTTCTACTTTAAAAAATCCAACTATGTAATCAACTAATGAAACCAATTAGTATTAATCACAAATTTATAGAATACAACAAACTAGTCTAGCAAATGCAAGTCATAGCTCTCAAATTTTCAATGAATCAATAAATGAGTAACAACAAATTATCAGGTAGCATGTAGTTTTAACTTAAAAAATTAAGTGATCATAGTGTTTTTCTTGGAGCACTACGCTTAATGTATTTATCCATTTTGATATACATATGTTTTATCATCAAGCACGTAAAATCGTATGAATAAGTTTGAAGAGTCAAGAGATAAAATTAGCAAACAATAGTATAGAAATAGACATATTTGTAACAAATACACAAAATAATAGGCCAATAGTGTAATGTAACATTTGAAATTGATTGTGACTAAAGAACAAAAGCAAGCAATGAGTAGGAGTAATACCGTCAATATAATTCAATGAAATAAAATGATTCAGTTTATGTGTATAAGAACATTAGAGACACTCCATCATAGACATCACTTTTTCTTCCATGGTCTCGTTATTAATTCTCCGGACAAATCAAAATCAAAGTTACGTTATTTGACTTTTGTTCAAAAGTCAAATACAATAATTCACAAAACAAAATCTAGAACAAAAGGCCCCATAAATCCCAAATTGAGGGAGGTTCAATCTCGTAATTTTGTTTTTGCCATTTTTCGTAAAATTTCTAGAAACTTGATTAGAAATCCTTTAAAAACACAACAATACGATAATTCATGTATAAACACAATCCTTTGAATGGAATTGCCTGATAATTTGCTTACACTTGAGTGCAAAATTCTTAAAAAAGACAAAAACCAATTTAAAAAATTAAATACCTGCAAACCACTCTAAAGCTTTGGACTAATCTTCTTCTGCTCCCCTTTGATCCATCCTATCAAGCAAATAAGCATTTTGTAACCCTAATTTGGAATAAAAATCCAAGCTTTGGTGCAGTAAAATTCTCAGTTTTAGAACACCATAAGTCTTCTAGATGTTTGAAAAATCCAATACATATAAAAGAACCAACTACCTACAAAGAATCACAGAGTCTCCTCATCTCCTATTCAATGAAAATTGGAGTTTTTTTTCCCAAACTAGTGTAGTTTGAAAAACTTATTTATTAAAATAGTGTATTTTGAAAAATATTTATCAAAATAGTGTAGTTTTAAAAACTTTATTGTTTCTCACTCTTAATTTAATTGACTACTTAAAAATTTATTTTTTATTGATCACCTAATTATATTTTAAAGTTTTTTGTATTCTTTTAGGGATAATATCTTTAAATTTTTAGATATATATTTTAAATATAACTTTTTTAAAGTTTTTAAGATTTTTTTAAGTTAAAAAAAATCTTTTACTTTATTTAAAAAATGTATTCTATAAATAACCATATACTTATAGCATAAAGTCATATAACAATTGATGTTATGTTGTCTTTTATTTATTTATTTTTATTTTATTTTTATTGTTGGTCTGAAATGGTTAAAGAAATATTTTGTTTGGTGTAGTGGTTGTTACGGTTGTCTTTGACTCGTACGTAAATGTTCTTTCTGTGATTTTTGTAATATTGTTTTTTTAAAAAATAATAATTTTTCTTAGTAGTTTAGCATCTTACTTGCTTTTAGCTTTACTATTTATATTAGTTAGCAATCATTTTTAATTCTCCCCCAAATGTTACTATATAAAGTTATTTGATATAAATAAATTACAATAAACAAAACCAAAAAATAAATAAAAAACAACATAACATCAACTTTTACATGATTTTATGTTATAAGTATATGATTATTGTAGCAACCGACTTTCTATTATTAGACTATATATAATAACTAGATATTTTATAAAGGTAATTTTAGAATACATTTTTAAACAAGTAAAAAGAAGAAAAATTCTTGTAAACTTAAAAAAAAATCTTAAAAACTTTAAAAAATGTTCTATTTAAAATATATATCTAAAAACTTAAATATATCATCCCTAAAAAATAAAAAACTTTAAAAGATAAGTAGGTAGCCAATAATTTTTTAAGGAGTCAATCAAATTAAAAGTGAGAAACAACAAAATTTGCAAAACTACACCATTTTGGTAAATATTTTTCAAAATACACAATTTTAGTAAATAAATTTTCAAACTACACTAGTTTGGGAAAAAACTTTTGAAAATTGTCCGGGCCCTTTTATGTTTTCAAGTATCCATCTTAGCCCAAGTATGAAAAAAACATTTGGGAAATGCGGGCCCTAGAAAAGTGGGGGCCCCAAACCCTAGCTTGAGCTCTTCCTCTTTTTGGGCCGACCCTACATATGAATTTCTTGAAAAACATGATTTACCATGTATTCGTAAACTTTTATGTACCACTGTCTAAGAGACTCTCTTAGGCCATAAAAAGAATTTTTCAATATATACACCTTATTCTTTTGACCACTCACTTCAAACCCCATTGGTTAATTAATATAAATAATCTTCTCCAAATTTTCATGTAAAAATACACTCTTTATTGCTTCAACTCCAAGTCTAAACTAATAGTTGGTGATAAAATTACTCTTATAGAAGAATGTTTGACCACTAGAGAAAATATCTTATTATGACCCACCCCAGCTTTCTTTCTTTCTTTCTGAGTGCACCTTTTAGCAATCAGCCTTGTTTCGAACATTGGTATCTCAACTGAACTCCTATCACATCTATCTTTAGTTTGTATATCCATTTAGTCCAGCCTATAGGCTTATCTATAGGTTCCCATGTATCATTCTTACAAAAGGATGATAGTTCTTCTTCCATGGCTTGGCACCACTTCTACTTGTCAACAAAACTAATTGCACCTTCAAAAGTCAAAGGTTCACAATTCACAATTGCTTCCTAATTGTCTTGCTGCAAAAAAGGCAATAGTAGAGACATTATCACTATCTTTATATCTTAAGGAAGGAACATTTTGCCTTCTAGTTTGTCTCTAGCCAGATTATAAACAGTTGTTTTAGTACCAAAACTTCCCTCAAATTGACCAATCTCTATTTCTATTAAAAGAAGCTCCACTTAATCTGAACTTCTAATTTTAACTAAATCACCATCACTTCAATCCTTTTCTTTGTTAGCCATAACATCTTTATAAAGTACATCTTTGTTATAGATAACACTCTACTAATAAATATTTTAGGCTTCCTATCACCAAATCTCTATAGCCCATAGCCTTTCACACTTTCTACTAACAAACATTTTAGCATTGAAGAATGTTTGCACTGTACAACATTTCTTTATGTTATGAAATCATGTTTTCTTGTGTAGTTCGTGTAATTATGTCACACCAAACATTTGGAGATGTTAATTAAGCATCTACTAAGTTCTATATATGTGTGTTTTCTCCAGAAGTTCATATGAATAAACCTGTTACTACGGCAAATTAACTAGACAAACTAAAGCTAGCTAGTCCGCTGTACTTTCACATAGTTCATACACAAGTTGTGCTACTTTGTCTTACCAACATGAGTGGAGCTAGAAAATTTTCTAGTACGTCGTCTTATAACTGGATGTGTTTTCAAAATAAAAAGGGCTTATACATAAATTTGTAATAAAGAAAATCATCATTTGAGCTACAATTTATTTCTCCATGTTGTATTTTTAACGTTAATACTATAAGATTATAAGAAGTTTATATAAAAAAATGTTTTTTATACATCAAATTACTGGCTCGTAATAATAATCTCCAGTTTTGCTACTCACAAACTAAAGTTAACATCAAATTACTTTAACAAAAACATATTTTGTAAGTTATAGATCAATTGCTTTGTTGCTTTTGGAAACCTTTTTTGACTGAGCAATTATTTGACCTGGTCCATATTGTTGAGCATTATATTATTGATCTGGTGCTCCACTAGCAACAACCGCTTTATTGACCTCACATAATATTACATATGATCTCATTTGGATTGGATCACACATGACATGATATTGTTTCATTCATCTTATCACATATAAGCCTAAATCAATGTTCCATAGCTTCAACCATTAGAAATTTGTAATGATTCCTAGAAAATAAATATATTCAAACAAATTTTGCTAGCTAGGAAAACACCTCTTAGGAATTGAACATAAGTTAAAGCACAGCTTAATTGCCTAATGCAAGACTGATAGCTAGATTAATTAAGAGCCGCCCATGTGCTATAGCGATAGAGCTAGATCGCGATGGCACATATATTTCTAGGGTTGTGTTTGTAATTCAAAATGGAGGTCATGGAAACATCTCGTTGTTTGGTACAGTTGCTGCTGGTACCTACAAGACCAAGTCCATCAAGTCCCATGGGCTAATTCTTGCAAGCTTGTGACTGTTTCTTTTTGAAATTATCTTTACAGCTGGGAACAATCTTATCCCATATGGTTTGCCAACCATTTTAAAGTTATTTTACAAACAAAATCCACAAAGAATTTGATACAGTATTACAAGATTTGTCTTCAATAGAGACGACTAAAATCTTTGGCGTGATAGTCGATGGCGCTAACATGTCGCCACTAATTAACTGAATCCGTTTTGAGGCACCAGATCTAAATATGGCCGTTGATTAGATGCCAGATCTAAGGGCTGTGGTTTCATCATACAATCCTTTGGTGGCAACCAAATGACCATTAGCCACAAACTTTTACTTGCGAACTATTAGAGGCGAGCTGTCGCCGCTAGCTAAAGATAACAACAGCGAAATATAGGATCATTTGTAGTGTTATTGTACGCACAATTCATTGGTATCTATCTAGTAACATCAGTGATTGTCACCCAAAAATATAATGTCAGTTTAAGATTAGAAGTAAAAAAAATGTTATCCAAAGAAGAAAATCTATCAACATTAAACTCATAATTAAGTTGATCAGTGATGGAAATCCGTCATAATGTAAATACAATGCAAACTATTTTGCCCAAATCTTGAATTTGCCTACAATATAATGAATAATACTTGTACAGGATGTAATTATATAAAACAAATGCGAATGAATTACATATCCTTACTACAAACAGAGATCAATTTATTGTGTTGGTAAAGTTGTTATAATCACATTTAGATTATAGTGTATTTAATTATAAGTGTACATAAAATTGACTGACTAACTATATGAGTGAGGTATGAGTACGTGTTGATGTTTAATTACGACCATGAAAATAAACACAACAGAATGCAACCATATCTGGTTACCCTACTAGCTTGCCCACCTAGCTATGTGTCACGATTTCTTTAAATAAAATAAATTAGCACTAACTTCAACACCCCTTTTATACGTTACTCTTAAATTATTTTTTTTCAATTATGAAATGTTTTCTTTCTATTATTTTGATGAAATACAATCCACTAATTATATATCCTTTCTTATTTTTTTCATTAAAAATAAGATAACAATGGATTCACATGGACACGTTTATATATCATTTAGTTGACTACTGGCCAGTTAGTAATGTCGAAAATAGTTAATTTCAAGAACTTTATTTCTTGGTACCACAATTGAAAAGAGATTATCGTCTATTGTGCATTATTGTTTTCTTGAACGGCATTTGAAGCTTACCACAAATACTCGAGCGAACAGCTTGCTAAAACGGAATACCAATCGTTGATACTGATTTTGATGTACGTTTCACGCCGAACTAACACCACCAAAAAGAAAACCCACCATCATGAAAAAACCTCTTGAGTTTGATTTGAACCTGAAAAATTAAAGATCCAAAACCTAAACAAATACCTCTATGTCATGAACCAGAAAACCAACTACAGCTACGCTACTTTGCATTATTATCTCTTCTTAAATAAGTAAATCTATCTGATTTAACTGGTGGTGAATTTTCTCAAACCATACAACATGTTCTCACATGATAAAACATTGAATGTTTTTTTAATTTATAGTAAATCAATAATTTAATCTGTTGTGTGATTACTTCTTTAACTAAAGTTGACTTAAAGTTTTCCAATCTCTCTTTCTGATTAAATAATTAGACAATTATGTTTAAAAATAATAAATTTATTTACTTATTTGTCGACATTGTTTTTTTAGAGTAGTTAATGTACACTAAATTATTTTACCATTGAAAATAAATATGCTTCTTTTATATTAATTTGTATAATATTCTAAAAAACAAATTAAAATAATTAATCTGATTTTTAATTTGTAGACTAAATATTACATAATTTAAATATAACTAGTGATATAATAACATAATTTTTTTTTTGGTTTTTTTACATAGGATCAATATAACTTTAAAGAGTTTTATAAAAAGAAAAGGATTTATATATAAGCAAGTTGAAGTAAAAAATAGAAAGACAATAACTAATATACAAAACAAAAAGATAAATAATAATAAAACACCGAAATAAAAACTTATATAAAAACGTTGCAATTAAATACATTGGTTTCATTTAATATGCATGATAGATAAACTAAATATTAAGAGATTGAATTATTTCCATCAATTTAATACATAAGTTTCTAACTTAATATAGTTTTATATGACTAAACATTATCTTGTTAACACTCTACATTTTATAATTAATTAGACGATTATGTCATTTTCCTTTTTGTTTAGTTGAGAAATGAATCGAATATTTGTGTAATTACTAATCTTGACTACATAATTAGTATTTGGTTTAGTTACTTAACTCACAATCATTACACTCGTAGACTATAACTACACGTTACCTATATGTTGTCAACAAATTTTTACAATGAAGGTTATTATAGTATGATCTTGGCATGCTAGTATATCTAGTCGGATTCTTCTTGTAATTCCAATCTTCTAGTAGAATATATATATAATTTCATAGAGATCCGGTTTGATCGCTTCTTCAGTTAGTTGAACTATATATAAATCAGAATAATTATATGTAATGTAAGTACTAAACATGATGTTGGAGAAATTAGCATACAAGAAACCAACGTTTGCATGAATGTAGTGCATATACGAAGAAATCTCAGTAAAGCAGAATGAAAGTGATATATATATATATAGTGAATTATAAATTAAAACAAAATAAATAAATATCCCCCGTGAAAATCTCATTGAAACCGAATAAGGTGCTCAGAAGGACAACCTTGTAGCAGCCCACGTCGGCAATCTTCATACACCATCGGAGGGGGACAAGGGTATTCAAGAGGATCACCCCAGCTAGTAGTACTTTCTGCAGAAGAGCTTGTACAATTGCTCCTATTGATGAGGTTATCCAAACTCCCAACCAACCCATGATCAAACTGCTCTAATTGTGTGGCGTTGTAGCCAAATTCATTGATCTCAAATGGGTAATTGTTGAATTCTTGAAATAGGTTTATACCATCCCCATTGGCGAAATAGGGTGTGTTTGGCAACTGTGGATGATAAGCAGATATATTTTTCTTGCTATTTTGATCCAACAATTCTGGTTGGTTTGTGATGGTGTCAAAAGGGTATTGATCAAAAGTGGGATCTTGTGTTTTCACATGAAATTCTTGACGATGATGATTAGGGTTTGAGAGTAACAAAGGGAACTCTGTAGGCCAGTAAGATAGATAAAGATTCATGCTCATGCTTAAAGATGATGCCTTTATATCATCAAGAACATCTTTCTTCATTTCTTGCTTGACTATACCACCTCTCTTTAAAAATTGTTGATCTTTATGCTGCATTCCCATAACTTTCTTCTTTAGTTTAGTGTTCCAGTAATTCTTGATATCATTATCAGTTCGGCCAGGTAATTGTGAAGCTATGATTGACCACCTACAAACCAAATCAACCACTAATTAATTAGCATACGTTAGACATATCAATAAAGATTATCATTTAGAGGAAATCGAAAATTTAAAAGGAAATTATATATTACCGGCTACCAATACTGAGATAGAGGGTGCATATGATATGATCTTCTTCTTCAGAGAAAGATCCATGCTTGATGTTGGGGCGAAGATAGTTTAACCACCGAAGGCGACAACTCTTGCCACATCTCTTGAGACCTAATAATCGATCAAAACTAAAGTCATCAAAGTTATATATAGATTCATCATAAATTGACAATATGTATGTAGAAGATTATTAGATCAGCTTGTTTGAGTGTGATTTTATGTAGTTTACAGGATTAAAGAACTTGCAAACTAAAAGAAAAGAGTACCAATTTTATGAGGTAGCGCGATCCAGTTGCCGCCTGTGCCATGGTCTTGGATGTATGACTTGAGTTTAGCATCTTCTTCAGGTGACCATGGTCCTCTTTTAACGTTGGCTTTGTCACAACAAGGAGCTCTTCCCATTCTAGTTATTAGGGTTTTTGATGCTTCTGCTTCTTTCAAAGTGGAGTTGTTGGTGTGTTTGGTTTTTTCTCTTTATATTCATCTACCCATGGCTTTAATTAGCGTACATGACGATCGATGATAAGATATATATATATATATATATAGATGTATAGATATATGTAGATATATAGAGAGAGAAGCAACTGGAGAAGAAAGATGGGATAAAAACAATATTTTCAGAACCAGATCGGACGTCGAACCGGACGCCTTACTGGTTTGGTGGTCGGACCGGTCGGACCGGATTTAACTATATTTTAATTATAGTTATATATGTAATTAAATATAAGTAATTTATATATGATTTATATATATATTTTATAGTTATATATAAAATTTAACTATATTTGTATATCTGAGTATTAGTTTATGGTTTAACACCCTCTTTTTACCCATTAAAACTAAAAAAAAAAGAAAAAAGGGAAAACCGGTCCGGTTTCCCGGTCCAACCAGCGGTTCGGGACGAACCGTCCGGTTCGACCACTAGAAAACGATTCAACACAAACCGGACCGGACCAGACACCAAATCCCGGTCGAACCGGTCGGACCGGCCGGTCCGATCCGGTCTCAACAACATTGGATAGAACACACAAACCTGTTTTTTAATCTTTCCCTCTCTCAAATGCACAATGCCACTAATGGTGCTTTAGGCACAAACTAGATCAATGGCTGTGATATATATAATAATAATTAGTATTCATCATATTGAGTAATTGTTTGAGAACAGATTGAAGTAAACCATAGAAAAACATGATGCAACCTACAGATTATATGGTAACCATAGCACACAATTAAGGAAACCATATAAGAATAAACGTTAAAGATCATATGACCAGAGGTTCAAAACAAAAGGAAGAGTGGGTTGAATGAGTACAGGGGCGTTTCAACTGTACTGCAGGCCCAAGACGAATAAATATATGAGGTTCTCTTTTATATTTAAGGCTTGAGATTGGCATCTAACAAAATTATAACTAAATATCAACTAGTAAGGTAATTAACTAAACAACTAATAAAATAACCCAAGTTTTTAATATACAAACATTTTTATAAAATATTAAAACACGTCGATTTTCTATTATTGCGTATGTATATGAATCGTAATGTACGTAAAAAGTCACTTGAAATGATTGATATTTGTTTCTTACCACTAAATGGCTAAGAACATAAGATCTTAAGTTTAAAAAAAGAAGCACCTAATCAAATCACCTATATAAACTTTTTGTTTCACAATCTGAATTGATTATATATACGTAATATAGGTTATAAAATTAGAGGCCTTATAACTTTTGGGGTCCTAAGGTTAATACCTATTTAATTACTCTATATGTAATATAGGTTAAAAAACTAAAGACCTCATAACTCATGTGCACGTATAAAGATTGTTTTTAAATCTCCATTGATGCATTGTAAATCAATTATGTTTGCAAAATGTAGTCTTATATGAAGTAAGTTCACTAACATAATGGGTTTTGGTGAGCCATTTCTTGTATAAAACCCTACGTGGTAAACTTAGTTTTTTATTTTTGTAAAGTGAACTCTATATATAAATAGTTTACTTGTAAGATATGAAAACATAATTTAGTTATTTGTTCGATGTGAAAATATGGGAAGGGTTTCTGAGAAAACCAATAATTATGTGAAAATCAAAGAAAATCATGAAAACTAATAACATAATTCATAAACATTTTGTTATTTTAATTGTTAAACGGTTATTTAACCTGTTGTTACATATATGTTGAACATAAATACAAAAATGAAGAGTTTTACGTATACGTAACACTATATCGAATGAAAAATGGTTTATACGTAACCTATATGTGACGTATATGTAAAACCATATTACGGTTTTTTATTTGATCAATACCCTTATTTATATATATACATACACAAATATAAAGGGTGTTGATAAAAAAAATTGTAAATTATGTGGTCGTTTTCATTGGTTTTCTTTAATTTTCACATAAGTGGTTTTTTTAGGATCTATCATCTATAATATATATATATATATATATATATATATATATGTATAATATATATATATATATATATATA
>BJCM01062748.1:0-16228 GCA_018326385.1 Flaveria bidentis | reverse complement strand
GCTAAATTTGAGTTAAATTTGAGTTTTTTGAGCCGGTTATAAGTGTTTTAAAAGTCTTTTTTAGTTCTTTTTTCTTTAAGTTTTTAGTCCTTTTTATTCAAAGTCTCCCATATATACGTTTAACATAAATGTGTTATAAGATGGTACACAAACCACCAGCTATGGCACTAGAAATGAGTGCCGCATTCAATACAGTCAACGTTGTCCTCCATTTTTGCTGAAATGTAAAATAGTACACGAGTTGAAGTTAATAAAACATAAATCAAACTATTAGAATTTCTAATAAAAAAATTAAAAAATAAATATGTAAACCTTATTATTTTATAACGCTAATAGATTAACTACTTAACCACTTATAAGTGATTTTTCTTTTTACAATGTTACATGTACTATTAGATTCCTATTAGATTCCAAAAGACACCCATGAAAGTTTGACAAGGACTTTGATGAAATTTAAAAATGAAATCATAAAATACTGACACCTACCACCAAGAAAGAAACAATAAAAAAAATTAATTCTTTTTAAAAAGTACACACTCTTTAATCTAAATAACATATATAAATCATAAAATCTTAATGTTTAAACTAATTAACCATGTTGACCCATTATCACCCATTCTCAAAGATTTAAACATATAGAGAGCAATTGTATATGGATATTGAATTTCTATTGTGTATTAAAAAATATCAATTGATCTTATATTTATTGTATATTTGCAATTTAGTTTCATTTATGTTTTTATTTGTGAGCCAGCTCAAACCAGATCGAAAAACCTAAAACTTAGTGATAGATAAATGACCATTAGACCACTCCCCCTAAAATTTCCGAGCGTGAAGGTAAAAGTTGATGGGTTTGCCACCGATAAGTGTAACTAACTACCCTTAACAAGTAACATGTATCAAATAGCGCAAACTAAAAGTGGATATGATTGAGGTTTTAGAACTCACTTTTTGTCGGATGGCTGCGCCAGATGTCGTTGGCTGCTGAACATGTTGTGGTGATGTATTATAGATATGATTATGGATCGACGTATAGTTGTTTACAGTATGGTGATTATGAAGCGGATGTGGTAGATTGTCGCCTGAAGAAGTTCCCACAGATTCAGATTCAGATGGTCTAGACCTTGTCTGTGAAAAACAAAAGAGTGAATGAGTGTCCACAAATTGTGTAGGACAAAGGTTTTAATACTTACCTCATCTAACTTCAACTTGGTCATAGCTTCAAGTAAGGAATAATTGTCCACAAAGCGGGACAAATCATCGTGAGTGTGATCACATCTCTGAGCAACATAGCAATCGAGGCACAGATAGAAAGACAGACCATTCGGATCTTCTAAGCATCCTACACATGTTAAATATGTAGATGTGATGAACTTCTTACAACAATCACAAAACGGCCTTCCGCTTTTGATTATATAGTAAGCCGTCATCACTTCAGGAAATCAAGAGTACCATTACCATCAAGATCCAATAGTTTAAAGATGGACATGTTAGTCATTTGACTATGCCCTTCCTCTTTCATGAACTCCAAGAACTCTTTTTGATCTATCCTACCATCGCCATCATGGTCCATCGCTTTGAAGAACTCGTGACCTAATCTTTGAAGGTAGTCCGTGCTCGCCTGGTAATGAGCCATCGCTACCTTCGAAAGCTCTTCCATGATATGCTTTTCTTTTCTGCTACTTCAATGTGTGGAGAGAGGTTTATAATGGTTGATGTGAATGAGAGAAAACAGCGAGGGAGGTGTTTGAACGCGTTTTAAGAAGCAATGACGACATAATGAAGTGGTCGTCGTCGTAGGGTGATCTATTTTATAGTTATTATCGGTGTAAAACGTTGTGCATTTATATAAAAAAAAACTAAGAGACAAACTATAAAGAACTGAAAGAAATGGTCTACATTAGATGTAAGTACCAAGAAGACTCATAAGTCATAAGTCTTTGGTCTTCATAATTTTGTATATTATGTGAAATGTCAACCCTTTTTTGTTCCCAAGCCACTTGCTTATAACAATCAACTTTTTGATTATTAATTGTTTTTGTCTTTTCCTCTTTATCACCTCTAACAAAATAATATCTTAACAGGATAAGACAATATTGAGGAAAAGTTGGTGAGACTATATTACTTTTATAATTTTATGTAATTTAAAAAACATGCACGTAAAGTAAGGCCGGTCACGAGCTAAGCCGAACTGAGTGGAAAATCGATCAACATGCCCAAAGCATACGACAATCGAACTTTCTCATGTATATTATATAGAGTTCGGGTATGTTGATGTTCGTAATGCATTCTCATGCTTGCCTTGTATATTTAGATCACTCGACCATGTGAAAGTTTCGTAATGAAATAAAGGTTGAGCAACACAAAAAAGAAAACGAGTTGATCAAGACCTTACGCACAGATGGGAGGTGAGTCTTATGATCCATTTATTTCTACCAAGTAATAATTGCACCCAACTAAAGCTCCTTATACACCACAACAACCTGGTGTAGTTGAGAGAAAGAATCAGGCTTCAAAAAAATGGTTAACTCATGTTATCGTACTCGAGATTAAATGAAGGGTTTTGAGGATAAGTTATACTAACAATATGTTACTAGCTTAATAGGGTTCCTATAGAAGAAGAACAATGACAACATATGAACTTTGATAATAATTAAAAAAAACAAAACTTGAGTTGCTTGTGAGTTTAGGTGTACAAAGTTGTTGCAAGACTCATTGAACCCACAAGGAAAACCTTGGGTGGAAAAGATATAGATTGTATGTTCACTAAATACACTAAGCATTTCAAGGCTTTTGGGTTTTGTCATAAAACCTAATGATTAGATGTCTATCAAGATTAAATCCGGAGATGCAAATATTTGATGATGCTCGATTTTCATCAATACATACAACGAAGGACATGGTTTCAAGTTTGAAACATGAGAATGATATACCCATCGTAACACTTGAATCACATAGAGGTAATATAGCAAGGAAACCGAAACTTATGATTTTAAAATTTAACTATACTTAGTTGAGGGAACAAAGAAAGTCATACTAAGTCTTAATATCGTTATTGTTACAACATTGAGGATGATCCAAAAACTTTTCAAAAGCTATGGCATCTTGTTATGTTGTTTTCCATAAGGAAACAATAAATGATGAGATGGATTCTATCATACAAAACAACACTTGGAAATTAACAATTCTACTACATGGGTAAATTACTTTTGCGCATGAGATGGATCTTCAAAAAGAAGATAAAGGTAGATGGTATCATAGATAAGTTTAAAGCAAGATTGGTTATCTAAAGCTTAAAAAAGGAGGGTATAGATACATGGGATCTTGTTGCTAGAATATCCATCATCAAGTTGCGAATAGCTCTTGCAACTACACACAACATTGTGGCTCATCAAATGAATATGATTGCATTCTTAATTGGTCAATTAGATGAGAACATATATATGAAGCAACCTGCTAGGTTTGTTATGCTTGGTAATGAGGTGTAACATGCGTATGTTAATAAAGCCATTGTATGGTCTAGAACAAGCGTTAAAACACCACAACAATGGATCAGAAGTATGATGACATAGTTCTGTGCATGAGTTTGAATTAAATCAAGGTGAGAAATGTGTATATAGCATATTTAATAGGCTTAATGTATTTAAATACTCCTAACTATTGGAAATTGACCATTGCCACCCCCAAGAATCATTTTGGCGAATATAACTCCTAAGTAAACACTTCGGTGTTTGTATCACCCGCCATTTGTTAGAACCCTCACGACATTAACTATCTGATGATGTGGCACGCATACGTGTACATGCCTCGCTTGTGTGATAGCTGACGTGGTTGATTAAAACTTCAGAATAGTGCAGGTTCTAACAAACGATGAGTTATACAGACACTGAAGTGTTTACTTGGGAGTTATATTCGCCAAAATGATACTTGGGGGTTATATTCGCCAAAATGATACTTGGGGGTGGCAGCGGCCAATTCCCAATAGTGGGAGTATTTAAATCCATTAAGCCTATTTAATAATGCTAGAAAAGAAGTTATAATTTGCATATTTAGAGATGACATGTTAATCATTGGCTCTAGTCACAACCAAGTGGATAAAACTAAAGAATTATGTCATCTAACTTTTCCATGAAGACTTGGGGTGGCTGAGGTAATCCTAGGAATTAAGATCAAGTATAAGTACAATGCCATAAGTCCATAACAATTTTACAATCTCATAAGGTCGAGAGGCTACTCCTAGAGAGACCCCCGGCTACAAAAACATTTTTTTAGTAAAAAGAGATACAGGGGTGGATAATTGTTTTTAGCATGAATATGTTGCATGCCAAGAAGATGCTTTGACATGATCTCCTCGACTACCAGGACCTATAACACCCTGCAATCAATATCATTCCAAATATATAAGGATGGATCTTGAAACTGAAAGCGAAGGCCTGTGCGCGCATTTCTACTGGAGATTACAATTTCAACTTGTTTACTTATAAATTGGTTGATTTGGTCAATAAAAAGAGTTAACTTTCAAGAGGAACGGGTCAAACAATAAAACAGGTTAAAAGTCTCACAAAGTCTTTCTAAAGCCTACAACTTCTTAAATAGTTTATGAGGTGTGACAAGCAAACTTTCAGGTTTTTCAGTCATAATCCAAGCCCTTCGTCGATGTATTATTAACAAGGGTCTTAACTACATTATTTCAATTAGAGGTGAAATCATGCAAACATTGAGAAATGCTTCTAGATTAATACTTTACGAATATGTAAGGCCTTAACTACATTTTGATCTCGTTGTTACACACTACATACCAAAGGCTTCACAGGGACAGTGCAGTGCAACACAACAAAAACACCTTGAACTCAGGAAGGTGTACATGCACAAAAAATAGTTGAAAATACAGGACAAAATCTGAAGAAAAATAGCCCAATCCAGCCTAAAATAGCCTAGACCAGTTGAAACAAGCCTAAAACAGCTTAAAACACGTCTAAAAACAGCCTAAAACACGTCTAAAACAGCTAAATATAACTTATTTATATTGTGTGCTTTACTTGTCTCGGGCTTTTTAAGCACCTTGTGGCTAGTATGCTCACCCTTTGCGTTTTGAGCCTTTGACTACCTAGCATACAAATGACGTTTTCCTGATGCCGTATTTGACCAAATTAGTTTAATACCCATACAGTCTAGTTTCAAAACAAAAATTATATCGACGAAATTAAGCCTTTTTTGCAATTATCAAAGACCCGACACCTAAATTATTATCGAATAATAATTCAAACGTCTGAGGAAACTGGACAGTCATAACACATTTACAAAATCCTAAGACACAAACTGCTAAGGGAATGAGAACATGCTGTTCCCCTCTTCTTTGCAATCATGGGTTAAACCATGTGCTTCGAACCCTCATCACGTGAACCATAACGAGTCTTAGTGATCCCATTGTAACCTACCAATCACTACTACAAGCTCCTCTAAAACTTCAATCAAATCTAAACATTAAAAAAAATCCTAAATGGTATTCAAGTAAAAGCCTAGAACTTTTCACAGAACTTCAAAACCAACACAAATGGAAGTATGAAACCATAACTAGAACTCTGTAAATAATTGATTTAGTCATTTACACTTTACAGACCCCTTGTGAAACCATATTTGGAAAGCAAATGAACCCATGATGCTAAACCCTAATTGGATGATTCCCCCATTGTGGTATGTAATGATCTTAACAATCTAAGTATCTAACAACTTCATTACAATTCAGTGCACTAAAAAAGTAACAGATAATCATTTGCACACGTAGTTCAAATCAATACGTACGAATTCACTTGTTAGAAGTTGAGGTCGCCGGAGGGAACGGGGGCAATCGGAGAACAGCTTCCTCCGTCTCAATTGGATCTGACCTTAGAATCTACAGATGAAATACATGAAGAAACACAAGAAATCGAAGCTTAACATTGTGATATTATTGTTAATTAACGTAATTGGAATGAAAGTGATGAATAGATGAAATTGGGGGAATAGATTACCGGATCTTGGAGAAGGGGTTTCGTATCGTCGGAAACTGGCCGGAATTGGGGTTTGTTGGTGGTGATTTCTGGTTTTCCGGCGACTATTTCACCGTCGCCGGAGTTTATGGGTGCTTGTGTATGTTTCATCTCTCTGTTTTACTGTTGTCAAGAGTAGAGAAGTGACCAATGTTTTGAAACAAGGGGGTGTAGAGTGTAGTTGTGGTTAAAAACGGGTCGTTTTCGTGGGCTGACGGGTCAAACTTGGATTCGGACTCGTGTTGTTGAAAATACGCAAGGCGTTATGGATTGACGCAATCACCCGGTAAAAGATTTATGTTATTGTAGTCTTTTCGTGTTAATATTCTAAAGCGTTTGTAAAAGTCTAGAACCTTACGAGTCTTCATGTTTAAAATCTCCGTAAAAAATCTCAGATGAACCGAATTCTCTCGCACTCTCTCTTCTTCTTGTCACCATGCTCGTCTTCTTTTGGACGGATGTTCTGTGACTAAGGGTGTGGCTTCTTTTCTTCTGTTTTCTATGTCAACGATCACTTTTTCACGTCAATGTTTACAATGTCATCACTCTTATGAATTACTAAATGTAGTAATACACATAAAAGGGTGTTATATTTCATTTTGGTTTTATATTTAAATTCGTCACAGATGTTTATAAAATAAGGAAGTAAAACGGATGAGCTTACAAATTTGTATAGTTCATCTAAACATGACTACTTAATTAAAAGTGTTCATAAGTCTATCTGAAAGAGTATGTAGATTCATACACTATTATTAAGCATTCTACATTATTGTCATACTATAAACGACCGCTACATTATCTAAAGTTTACAAAAACCAATCACCTATAAGTTTCATATCGCATATAATACTAATATTTATGCCACTGATTGAAAAAAAGGAAGTAAAACTACAACTATACCCTTTCGCCTTCAACCTTCTTGATTATATTTTAGCTACCATATCACCATGTGAGATAACAACAACAATGGAGGCCTTGAAGGTTTGCCATCATGACCTTCTCCTTTTTACTCTTAGTGGTTCTAAACGGGTTGTGTTTATGGATTGGCAAGTCAACATGAACACAAACACTAGATGCATACTCGTGGTTGACACAAACGCAACCCATTTAGGCTGAATAAAACGTATTGATACTTTAAAATTGTAAATTTATCTAAAAGGCGATGCTTATAAAGTATTAACATTGAAACTATCAAACCTTACGTCAATTTCTTTTTTAATCTTTAAGGCCTATCATAAAATATCCAACTACACCATATATATCCCATATGATAAAGTTAAAGCTTTCTCTCGTCACAATTCTCCGTAGACCCTACTACATAAATGGGATTTTGTTGGGTATGTTTGCTTGTTTGTTATTAAGTATCCAACAGGAAGTTATGATATACATTTTTCTAAAACTCTAAAAAAATACAAGTTAAACTAGTCAACCTGTGAATTTGCTAGGTTGACTTTTATCCGACCTGCTTAACTGATCATGCTCATGCTTTGAACCAAAACTAATATGACCCCATTCAAACTAAACCGAAATCCATGAAATTCACATTAGGTTCACATTGTAAACGAAATTTACACTCCTAATAATGTGCTCAATTTCAGATATCTGAAAATTTGGGATAACAGATTTCACTTTCTAAATCCGAATTTTCGGATTCGGATTCAGATATTCGTTTGCATATCCGAATTCCAAAAAAGTTTGTATTATTTATCAAATTTTATAACAATATAATAATTTCTATTGAAAAAGTTTTCGAATATTCGAAGTTCTTATTAAAACTCCTGAAATAATTGAAAAGATCCCAAATTTCTAATTAATATTTATTATTTATAATATTTATAAATATATTTTGGATAATTCAGATATTCGAATGTCCGAAAATCCTCAAAATCACTAACCCAATCCGAATCCAAATTTCGGATTTTCAGATTTTCGGATATTTCGGATTCGATTTTGTATTCGAATATCCGTACCTAATATGATATGTATTTGGCCATTAATCTTTTACAATGGCCTTTAAAATGTGGTGCATACATTAATTATCTACTTATGATTTTAGTTTTACTGTGAGAAAGAAAGACTTGTAAATGATCAATTTGAGCAACTAAAAAGTCTTGTTGATATAGCCAACATATTGGGTGCGTGTGGCTCGATTAAACGGATGTAGAAAGGTTAATTAGATTCTACATCTTCCATAGAGTATCTTACTAAAAGCTAAACTTTTATAAAAGTACAACATTATTAGGTACCAAATACCATGATATATGCAATTTATTAGGCTTTATGGCAATTTAAATATAATTTTAGGGGAGCTTTTAAAATGTGTAACAAAGAATGAAATACATATGACACAATGAACGAATATTTAACACAATAAACGTATTAGATATAATACGCTGAAGTGTTTGATATAATGATCAAAATATCATTACTTTAAAATAATAGATTGACACGTGTCAAACCCACAAAACTTCATAAAATGTATTAATTAAATACAATTTTTGTTATAAGTTATGATTCTAACCTAACTTATCCATTTCTTTTTCCCCCTTCCCTCAAATAATTTTATAATTTTTCTCTTAAATCTATTGTTTTTTTATCAACCTATCCATATGAGGTGTTTACAAGATAATACCAACTTCCATGATTATCCATACAGTATATTAAATCTAACCTATCGCATTCTAATACGATAAGGTAACTAATAAATAAACCTAATGATGGATAAATTAATAATAATAATAATAATAAAATGAAACCCATAATCCTCGGTTATTAATCAACGTATTCATCATACAATTCTTTTGTATTTTTTCCCTTTTTAAATCTAACTGCATCCCTAATTTTTTAAGTTCCATATGATATAAGATTTAAGATTATCACTAATATTATTTAGCAAGTTCAATTAAGAAATTGATACACAAAAACATATTGCTGAAAAATGTGAAGCATGATCGCGGGTACCACAAAACCATGTATCGACCATCGGACATTTGAAACTAACATGCTCTTGCATAAACAATGGAACCGTGGTCGATGTCAAGGACCTATTGTCGATCTACAGTCTCACTCATGGGCGGATTAATCAAAAATTAGGTTCTAGTATAAAATTGTAGGTCCGCTTCAACAACATGAAAACAAGGTAGATGAATATAAAGATGTGTTAAAGTGAAACAAAGAACCAAATCGATCATACTTGATAATTTTATACAAAGAAAAAAACCTCAAAATCAACTAGACGTTTTACAAGATAATATATTTCTAAAAATTAAAATGATATATACATCCAAAATGAGAAGTGGTCATCTATTATTTAGAAGTAAAAAAGCATTTTTACTTGTTGTAAGGAGATATGCTTAACAAATTAAACACGAGTCTTTCTTACAATTGTTTAAGCCAAAACACCCCCATAGAAAGGACAGAGACTATATTTGCTTGATGTAGGATCGATGTGATTGTGACATTGATTATCGGGCCTCTAATCGATTTTCAGGTTCTAATATACAAACACCCCCATATTATAAATCAGCCCCATATACGTCTCGTATGACACAATGCGTGACGTATAGGGTCGAAAACATTAAAAAGAAGGAAATTTCGGGGGGGCTATTAGAGGGCAATACACCCCATATATATTTGACCCCCTATACAACATATTAGAGCTATACGACCCCCCATATACGACATATTAGAGCTATATGACCCCACCTATATGACGCGTATGAAGATATACAACACATATTGTTAGATCTATAATTTTAGGGTGATTGAAATATACATACCCTTTTTGTATTCTCTCATGTCTATGTTTAAACAACCATCTATGTCGTGGATTTTTAGGCTTAGGCCTAGGGCCTCCAAATTATTAGTGTTTCTATTAAAAAAACATATATACATAGTTTTAAATTTAATCTTCGATTCAAAAATTTATGATCTTAGTTTGATCCTAATTTAACAAAAAGATTTTGAGCTACTTTTTTATATATTTAGTCAAATTCTACCTTAACAAACTGTTTTTTTCTCTTATTTAAAATCACGGATTCGTCACTATTTACAACCGACAGTATCGTTTTCTACTTCATCACTTCTTCTTCCATCATGATCCATGAACCTCATCGACATCCTTTTCCTCTCCATATCTACAACAAGGTAATAAAATTACATTTTTTATTTAAAACAACTAACTAACACACCTTCTAATTCTAGTCTAAATATATACTTTTTAGACCATCATGCGTCTTGAATCCTTACTAATTTAGGGAAGGACCTACATGACTACATGACTACATGACTAACGTTACGACGTTTTATTGTTACGGGTGATGTGGTGGTAAGTCGCCAATGACATTTCCTTTTGTTTTTAAGGGGTGAGATGCTAAGTATGTTTGCGTGTGTGTATGATTGCTGGTATATATTTTCTTACACTGAGATTTTAAATATTAATGATTCAGACTGATTATCGTAAAATAGTTTTTCATATATATAAATAAACCTGATAACTATAACCAACTTTGCAGGCAAAAAGAGCACCTTTGCCAACCACAAGCATGTGAAATATTGTGTACAAAGGGTATAATGCCCAACTTCTACAAAGCCTTTGCTTTGTAGCATTTCTTTGGGTCTTATCAACTGTCTTTACTTGTACATCTCTTTGGGTTTTAGCATATGTATTTAGTCACTAATGAAAAAGGTTGTATTTGTTACGACTTGGTGTGTTTTATTGTTTTAAATGTTGTTAAGGTCGTAAGTCGGCAATGCATTTCTTCTTGTTTTATTGATGTTGATCAAGTGTGTGATTACTGATGAGGTAAGGTGTCTTCGACGGAAAATGACATTGTTTTGATAGTTTATTGTTTGTTTAAATAAATGATTAAAAAATAATAATAAAATATTTTAAAAAAATGCGTTTGCCGGGAGTCGAACCCGGGTCTATTGCTTGGAAGGCAATTATCCTAACCGTTGGACTACAAACGCTAGTATACAATTCAGTTTAAAACAAATATTATATATCCTAATAGTTATTACTTGTATTGTTCGGTTCTTATTTTCATTACAAACGCAATATTTTTAATAAATTTTAACATGTCTTTCCTTTAACATCAAAAGTAACTCATTATATGATCATACCGAATAATAGAGAAATGAGGACTCTACACCAAACAAGAACAAATCATGTATTGGCAGCGTTTCATACGAGAATCATGCTAATCAATATGATCATGTAAATTAAAGAAATGGCACAACGATATTAAGCGATTGATTTTGCTATAATAAATTTCTCAGGTTCGAATCTTGTATCCACTGGTTTCTAGGCGTTGTCATTGTTAAATGACAAAATGCTAAATGAAATTTATTAAACAATAAGTTATAATTTATAAAGGTTACAAACAACACTAGAAATCTATCTAGGCTCGTAAACTCATATAATAAACACTATTTTCTAATAATTACCTCTTGTAGGCCATTTATTAAGTGAAGTTATGATTTATTTGATGTTTTTAGTAGTTAGTATGGTAATGATAAGCTCGTATGATTTTTTCTCGTTACGAATTCTCATATCAAGAAACAAATAAACAAATCATGTATATGATATTTGTGTCTTCCAAGAAGATATCAGTAGTTAAGCTATAGACAAACATAGTGAAGTTGGATTTGTATCCTTAGTGCTTGAAAATTATAAAATATAGTACTTCATAAATCATGTTTACATCCTTATTATAATAATATTCTGTTTATATATTTTTTTTCTTGGAAAATAAGTGCATAGGTTGAGTGATGACAAAACCAAAGAAAAAGCACCTAAGGGAAACAAGAGGAATCATTAGTTACAAGATCCTTAATTCGGTTTGTCATGTAAAGACATTTTTCCTAATCTAATAAAGCCAGAACTAATTAAGATTAGGACGATGTCACATATTTCTGAAAGAAAGGTAAAGTATTGAATAAATGTGTGTATAAAACAAATAGCTTGAATATAACAAGTTGATTCTTATAAGTGGCAGAGTTAATAACAAAACTAAATACCGGTCTATTAACTTGATTTATATAATTCTTATTGGTTGGACCCGAGTTGATTTTTAAAATTTCAATAATAATAATAATACACGATTAAGTATGATTAAGAAATACATACGATGGTAAAATAAATAATGACTTGATTTTATGATAACAAGTGAAAAATATCATATTCAAGATTCTAAATATATACCCAATTATTTATCTTTTTTTATGTTTATCTTTCTATACCTTACATTGTTATCGTCCAAAATATACATTATCACTCGAATGTCAAAACATCTCTCTAATTTCTTGTATATACATGTATCTTATTCAAGACCCTATATACCTGAAATATCCTCTTTTCCATTCTATTGCTTATATACCTGTCTTCATCCAATTTAATATACATCTAAACTACCAGATATGTATATAACACATAAAAATTCACATGTGTGACGTAAACATACGCTAAGTACACACTAGCTGTTCGATTTGTTATCCACAAGTAGTCGTCATTGCCGGCATTCCAAGTTCAGCAAATATATTTAAAAGAGATCTGAACAGTGATCATCTACAGGGATATGATGATAAAAACTCAAAGGTGATAAGTCCTATATATATGCATGGTTACTATATACATAGTTTATCACAAGAGGGTCTCAATTCTCAACTCTCAACCCTCAAAGCCATTTCTTGGAGAGTATCATAGAATCCCACAAAAAGATTGAATCTTTTTAGAAAGATTTTCAAAAGCAAATTAGGGTTTCATAGAGATTTCCAAATGGCATCTGCAGTTTCTATTTCAGGAAAGCTTTGTATAGGATCTTCGATCATCGATCGCAAGATCTCTCATCAAGACTTCAAGATTACAGCTCGTGTTGTAGCACCAAAGAAGCCGAATTTGCCTGAGTTATCAATAAAAGGCATTCCTCACACTGATCTACGCGTCCGAGAGATTGTTCAAAGACAGTTACAGACACGACCCGATGATCATTCTGTCTGCAGAAAGCCCGAATTCCATCCTGAGTTTCTTGAATACACGTATGATCGATGTAGAGATATCTGTGCTGAATATGCCAAGACTTTCTATCTAGGTTCAGTTCTTGATCATTTACACTAATTAAACACTTTCCTGAAATGAAAAGTTTTTATATTTTTCGTGATGAATTTAGATTTTACAAGTTTGGTTTGTAATTTGATAGGAACAAGATTAATGACAGAAGAAAGACAGAAAGCAATATGGGCTATATATGGTAAGTGCATGCATCTTGAAGATTAAAGATCTAACCTTTAGTATTGTTTTGCATATGGGTGTGTTCTTATAAGATCAAAAACACTACTTGATCTACAGTCTGGTGCAGAAGAACCGATGAACTCGTGGATGGCCCAAACGCAATCCACATGAGTGCCGCGGTTCTTGACAGATGGGAAGAAAGACTCCATGATCTCTTCAATGGCCGGCCCTATGACATGCTCGACGCTGCGCTAACACACACTGTTCAAAAGTTCCCACTAGACATTAAGGTACATTAACGATCAGTTTATTATAATAAACAAACGTACATATATACTAGAGATAGAGAGACTGCTTCTGCTGAGACCCTGACTATAAAAGAAACTGTAATCAGTTACTATATTTAAAGTTCATATGATTCGTTGTTCATACATGCTAAAAGAGGTACCTTTTTGCGCTTTTAGCCGTTTAGAGACATGATTGAAGGCATGAGGATGGATATCAAGAAAAGTAGATATGAAAACTTTCAAGAACTTTACCTGTATTGTTACTATGTTGCCGGAACAGTTGCTCTGATGAGTGTCCCGGTCATGGGTATCGCGCCGGAGTCATCATCGGATGCACCAAACATCTATAACTCGGCTCTTAGTCTTGGCATTGGAAATCAGCTCACAAACATCCTTAGAGATGTAGGAGAAGAGTACGTTTTTTTTCCTCTAAATCTTTCATTGTCATTCATTTACTAATTTCATTTTCACGGATGTATCACTACTAGAAAACTGACTTTAATCGATGAAAAATCACTAATAGCATGATCAGTTATAAAACAAGCGACTGGAGATCATTCTTATTCGTTTTCTCTTTTTTATGGATATAACACTACTAGAAAACTGACTTTAATCGATGAAAAATTATTGATAGCATGATCAGTTAATAAAACAAGTGACTGAAGATCATTCTTATTCGTTTACTATATTTATGGATGTATCACTACTAGAAAACTAACTTTAATCGATGAAAAATCACTTATAGCATGATCAGTTAATAAAATAAGCGACTGAAGATCATTTTTATTCATTTACTATATTTATGGATGTATAAAGCTACTTTTATCAATGAAAAATCATAGTATATGGTGATCTCTCAGTGGTATCCATCATTGTTTTTCTAGTACTGGTCTACCTTAATCTTGATATTACTTCTTAATTCCATCTTTGCTTCTCTTTCAGTGCATTAAGAGGTAGAGTTTATCTTCCTCAAGACGAGCTATCACAGTTTGGGCTATGCGATGAGGATGTTTACTCGAGGAAGGTTACCGATAACTGGAGAGAGTTCATGAAAAAACAGATCACACGGGCTCGGTTTTACTTCAACCAGGCCGAAGAAGGCGCTTCAAAACTTGACAAAGATAGTCGTTGGCCGGTATGTTCACATCTGAATTCCAGAATTATATCAAGTTTTCTTTTGAAATGCTATTTTATTTTAATAGAAAGATAATAATTAAGATGTCATGTGTTACAATGCTAAGGCTTCTCTTTCTAATTTTTTTTGTCTTTCTTTACTATTAAATGATGCTATTAAAAAAACAATAATATTTGTTAAAAGTAGTTTTATTTATTAAACTAAAAACTTGATTTTTTTATTAAAAAATACTTTTTAAAAAGTGATTTTTAATAAAATAGGAAGTTTTCCCAATACAATGATTTTATATAAAAAAGTACATCTTTTAAAAAAATTAAATTAAATGCTAAAAGGCAGTTTTTTAAATGAAAGTTTTTTCAAAAAAGTTTAAAAAATTATATTACTTTTTTATTATTTAAAATAATAATTATATATAATTTCAATCATACCTTATCTTAAGTATTGTTTTATTAAATCTCACTACTAATTATTTAATATTTTCTTTATTCAAAATCATATCTTATCTTGAAGCATTATTTTAATATATCTTCATTACTAAATATTTAATATTATTTTTATTTAACCCGTGTAAGACACGAGACACTAGCCTAATCTATATAATAAACAAAAATTATAAAAATCACTTGTCTCAAATCATAGTTACTTGTGTAATCTCAGGTTTGGTCATCGTTGTTGTTGTACCGCAACATATTGGATGCTATTGAGGAGAATGATTATGATAACTTGACGAAGAGAGCTTATGTTGGTAGAACAAAAAAACTTGTTATGTTACCTTTATCGTACACTAGATCAGTATTGACCAGTTTTGCCTTCTAAAAGATTCATGAAGGGCAAGATATGTGTTGATATGATATATATGGTATTTCATGTGCTATAATTGTATATTTGGTCCTAAAGATCCTTTGACACGAGAAAGCTCAATGAAATACTTACTTGATATATACTTTAACGTTTTCTTGTAGTTTACTAGTTTAACTAGTGGTGACAAGTGTGTCGGGCGTACATGGGTTAAAATTGTTGAATCCGAACACGATATGTATATATTTGTGTTAAAGATATGAAGTTATCAACCTTAAGTTATAAACCTAAAATCACATGAGGTGAACACAACCCTTTAACTATTTATTTAAACGAGTCAAATAAGTTGTGAATTAATTGTAAACATGTAAAATGATTATACTATGACCCTTTACAATTAAAATCAGGTGATATAGTTGTAATCGCATAGTTTAGGAGCTCTAAATGACCTAGAGTCTAAGCTACCAAATATCCAAACAAACATATTAACAAATTAATAAAGTATCCTTAACTAATGTCAAAAAGAACTACAACAGCAAAAAGAAAAACATGACAAGGAAAGACACCAATTAAAGAACAAACATTGAACAATAGAAGATGACCAAATTGATGTTTGTGCAGCAAATTAACTCCAGCATTACTGCCACACTTTCAAGATTTGCCTTCTCGATCGGTCTTGTTCTTTCCTATGATCGCTTAGGCGCATCAGCGTTATAGAAAATAACTCGAGGTTCTACATGACACGTCG
>BJCM01062747.1:0-23221 GCA_018326385.1 Flaveria bidentis | reverse complement strand
ACAACTTGATCTCATGGTCCTCTAAAAGACAATCCACCATCTCCCGTTCTAGTGCCGAGGCCGAATACCGTGGAGTTGCCAACGTCGTCGCCGAGATATGTTGGCTGCGAAACCTGCTTCTTGAGTTACATTGTCCTTTGACGAAAGCATCTCTAGTCTACTGCGACAATGTCAGCGCTATTTACTTATCTGGCAACCCGGTTCAGCATCAACGAACAAAGCACATTGAGCTCGACATTCACTTCGTCAGGGAGCACGTTCAAAAAGGCCTGGTCCGTATTCTACACATGCCTTCCCGCTTTCAGGTTGCCGACATCTTTACCAAGGGTCTTCCACGGGTCCTCTTCGATGACTTTCGATACAGTCTAAGCATACGTAAGCCTCCCGCTTCGACTGCGGGGGTGTAATAGACGCCAACTTACACGCATGTATACATAGCAATGATATTTGTGGTTAGTATAGAATCAATCTCCAAAAATAGGAGATCCTCTTGTATTATTATATATTGTCGTTTGTGAATGAAAGGAAGCAAGGAATTATTCATTATCTTACATTTACGTTGAAACAAACCCCAACACAATTAAAATATTCAAGTTTATAATTTCATGTTAAATCATTGTTATATATAAGTCATGAATAATAATTACCGAGGATGCTAATGAGGTCAAGGCCATCTTTTTCTTAAGGCATAACTTTTCTCATAGCTAACTTAGTCATTAAACACCCTAAAAGGTATACAACAGAATTTATTAAGTTAGATGACCTTTTATTAAGGGAAACCGCATCATTCGATCTCATAAGCCTTGTTGTTTTGATATTGTTTGGTGGTGACTTAACAATCTAATGATTCGCCAAGAGGCGAACGTGAACAAAAAGCTTGAAAGCAGTACTCTAGGTTTTCAATGATTTGTGTTTTTTTTTTGAGTTGTTGTTTGTAGAAGGAGAAAAAGAAGGCAACCATATTGATGGAAACTTTTAGAGTAAACTTCATGATGATACATATGATGAAGAAAAAGAAAGGGAAGAAAACTCGTGAAGTTTTGTTTTTCCTTTCACATCTATTATGTACAATACAAAAATCTATTATTGAAACCAACACTACAATAAGTGTAAGTTTAGTTATATTAAAATGTAATAGTAAATAATAATAGTGACAGTAACAATTATGGATTCATAACAAAGTATTTATAAACTAAATCATTTTTCAAAGTTATTAAAATATAGAGAGGCATGCATGAATATGGCAAGTCTTAAATACATTGTTTATCGAGTCGTTTTTTTCATAATTATATTCAAATAAAAATGCACAACTGAATATGGATCCCGTGACGTAAAGCCAGTATTCATCGATCTATGTGAGATGTGACATTATAATAATAAGAATATCTATAATAACTAGGATAGTTTGAATTTTAATAATTATAAGTTTTATTTATTGACCGAAATTAATCTCAACTCAATAAATATTTACAGATATTTTTAACTTTAAGTTTATTTTGCTCCAACGATTCCTTACTAACTCAGAGTTAACCATGTTAGTTTTTTTTATGACGTGGACTGTTTTTGTGCCCAAAACACTTAAACATAAAATTAAAATCTATCATCAAGTCCGTCAATTTGAAACTTCCGCACCAAAAAACTCGTCAATCACCACCTCCAGATTTGAAACACCAAACTCATTGGAGGTAGATTTTATGTGATGATAGAAGTGAGATGATAGAAAATGAACCAAATTAAGACTTGCCAGTGTTGTAGTTGAAAAATATCTCAAAGTTGACTTTATTTAATAAAAAAACTAACGAGTGTGTTAACTCTCGGTTAGTAAGGAATCATTAGAGAAAAATAAGTTCAAAGTTAAGAGTGTCTGTAAATATTTACTAAGTTGGGATTAATTTCGGCCAATAAACGAAAGTTTGAAATATTAAAATACAATAACCCAAATAACTATATTCTTCGAGATATATTTAATACTCGAGTTCCAACAATAATATTCTAAAGGTCATATAGTTCTAATTTTATTTGAAGATAATATATTATTTAATTGTTTTAGAAAATATATAGATTTTTGCTGACTAATATTTAATTCCAATTTACCTTATATGTATAAAGTTTTTAAGTAAATTTTTTGATTAGGATATCTTTAAGCATTTAATTATTTTGTAGATACCCATTAAAGTAACACATTAAACGATGTTTTCTCTTTATGTTTCTTTGAAGAGATCATGCTTGATGCCTCATTCTTTCACGGGGTTTATTATTTGCTAGTTAACAACTCTCTTTATTGATTTTGTATTCAACGTATGCACTTATATAAGGTTGTTTAACAGATCAGGTTTGATTAAGAAGCAACATTATTCAGACTCAAACTATTAATAATAAGAGTAAAACTGATTTAGCTCATAAATTTTGTCTTGATCAGTTCGTATCTACTTGAGCTAGCTTGTGTCTCGGGGCATTAACTTATTATTTTTCTTATTTAAGCTATTTTATATTTTATTATTTATCTTATTTAAGCTATTTTATATTTTTTGATTTATATAATTCTCCTTAACAATAGTATCAAATTACATAGTTATAAATACATAAAATAGTATCAAACTATCATTATATAAAATGCAAAACGAGAATTCAAGGATTTAATGAGAGAATAGGTTACCTTACATGTTATTATTCGTGTGAATCGTCGAGTGAGCTATCTTGAGCTCATACTCGGCTCATGAATATATATTAGACAACTAGCTCGTAAGTTTAATTGAGCTTTTTAACGGGTTAGCTACAAGCTAGTTTTTATTTGTCCTATCTTACGGCTTACATGTATGAAATTTAAGCTTCTTTACAATTACTTTCTTTTGGACATAACGTGTGCAATTTGTGTCTCAAAATATTACTCCTTTGTGTTAATTATTGTAAATAATTGAAGTATTTAGATGAAAATTTAATTTATAAAACTAATTAGATTAAATATGATGTTATCATTCTACAAATTTATTCACTCCATTATTGTGGCATTATGAAGACAGTCAACCGCAGGCTAGTTGACAATTTATATAGATTCTTGAGGAATATGTAAAGTTTAAGATTTGATTAAATTAATTACGAGTCAACATTTTTAAGGATTGTGTATATTATAAGACTACACGGTATATACACTGCATTGCTACTCTACTTGATAGCGGTGACACCCTCTAAATTTTCGTTCGTGACGATGTCATGTGACACAACTCCTCGCCCAACTTGAAACCAAATAACTAAATAAACTTTTTTAAAAGTTATTGTTGTATAATGGTTTTTTGTAAAATAATATTTTTGATTTCTTTTATAAATAACTCGTACTAACAATATTTTTACATCAAAATATTCATATTCTCTCGACTGTAATCTTATACACTCTCATGGATCTAAACCAACCCAAAACCCATCTCAGACCAAAGGCTATACACCACAGACAATCGATGTGGGTGTAAGGATCCCACCACTTATATATATATATATATATAGACACACACACACGACTCTAAAAAATACACGATTCATAACCACGGGTTGAATTGCAACCTTTTCCCAATTCACAAGCAATACTCGAAACCCTAGAAGGACTGTCACGACTAGTTAGGAAACAAACGAAGATGGACTATTAATGTAAGAAGACGCTTTAGAAAAATGTTGGTGATTGAATTTGATAAATAAACTCCATGTCTACAGATATTAAAGGCCCAAAAATAAGGTTGATAAAAATCAAAGACGTGGTGAGACAGAAACAGATAAGAGGGAGGATTTAAACAAATTAACGACTAAAACCTACGATATCACACACAAGTACAAATGAACGTGTCCCAGCCTGTATGAAAATTAGGTTCTTTTTATATAAAATAAATAATAATGATAATCTCATTATTCGTATGGTAAAAATATGGTACGAACTCGAGGCAAAACAAATTACAAAGTCCCTCAACCCTAAAAATGATTTAAACAAGTGTTTTTAGCGAGTAAAGTCTTCGGCTTCATTTTTTGTTTCAAAACTTGAACAAACTGACACATGAGCATTGGTTAAGGCTTTAAGTTCAACACAAGTCCTTTAAACTAGAATTTAAATCTTTATAAAAAGAATTTGTCTGTCTTCTAAAGTACAATAAATCAAAACAATGTGTAGTGTCGAATGACTCTTACGGCCAAGATTCCACGACCCCATCTTTATCAATAATATTTTGAGATTCGTAATTCTATTATTTGTGATATTTTGTATTAATATTGACAGATTCTCATCTATTATAAATATATAATATTATGTTAGTATAGTTTAAAACGTTGTTTATAACTGAAGTAAAATATCGTATGATGTTAAAATAGAGGTAAAAAATGTAAATACATGATTTTACAACATCTTATTATATCGGGTTGATATAATTTTTGTCAAACCAATAGTGCAACGGGTTATTTAATGTTATAAAATCAAGAAAAAAGTCAAATTTTGTGACGATGGAAATTGAATAATTTTTAACTCTTTGTTGGAACGACTTTTGAAAATTCTAGATTCTAGTCGGCAATTGACACATACCCATACCCACGTGTTATTCTTTTTTTTTAATATACTAGTGATGTTTTTCAGGAGTATTGTGTTACGAATAGAAATATTCAAATACCATATATCACATTTTAAAAACATAATGAAGTTTTGAAAAGGCAACCATGAAAAACGAAACTAAATTACATATTCTGTTTTTGCAAGTTATGATATAAACTGAAAACGAATTTGGATGTCGGTAATCGAATCTAGAATACTCAATTTGGTAAAATCAGAGAACCCGAAATACGTGTATTTGCTATGGATTTTTCTACTTGTACAATTCATTAAACATTTAGTTTATTACAAAATTGAGGAAACCGTAACTAGGAACCCAAAATCCAAACCGATGAACACTTGTTAAAAACTTGGTTTCTAGGTATGAACTTGAGAACAGACCAAAACAAAATTTGGGTTTCAGTTCAGCTTTGCCAACTTTAAACTCTATTTGGTCGGTTTTCGATTTCATTCGACAAATTATGAAACCAAGGAAACCAAAACATGAATTGATTGTACACCTTTGTCTACAAGAAACATGTAAGAATAAACAGAATATAAAACCTTTGTAAGTGACTGTTAAACTTAACTGTATTAATTTTAGTTTTCTTTGTACGGTGAATATTATACGGTATATTCTTAACACCTTCTCATATCCTACATTATTGATAATTTGATACAATTTCTTTTCTCTAGTTTTGGAATTTTTTTCTAATTTATTTAGAGTTGTTACAAATTTTAACACATAATTGATCATTTTATACATTAAAGGTGACCACATATGCCAAAATAAGCTTGAATTAGGACAAACAATGCGTTGATAGCAATTTTTGATTGTTAACATCTAGAAAAAGTTAACTTTATATAGCGTAAATTGTTTCCGCTGACACAACAAGATTGTCGGATATATTTTCTTGTAGTATTTATTGTTTCTACTTCTTTCTCTAGAAAGAACATGGTAGATAGGGATTTTTTGGGATTTAGGGGGAAAACAACAAATCTAGATAACTTTAGAAAGGTAATATACGTCTATAATCATAGACATAAAAATATATATCTATAGTAGTACAAATATATGAATATGTAGACGTAGGGTACTCGAAAACCCGGATCCAAGAATTATGGATAGGACTCGACCTGCAATAAAGGGAAAAAAGGAACGGACATGCGTCATGCATCCAAGAAATTGCAATTTTTACCAATCTTAACCGTTGATGTAACACACTCGATTGCATCAAAGGTAGTACCCAATTACGTAACAAACTCTTTTGAGACAATTCATATAATCATACATGATCAATTATACATATATCATGCAAGACTATGATTCTATAAATACAAGGTAAGGAGGTTAAATCCCCATGCATAAATACTCCTTAAACTCTCTTTTTCTCTAACCCTTTACTTTAGAACTCACACTTATTCTCACGCCGTAGGATTGTTTCAATCTGAATACTATCGGAGCAACCTTGATTCGTCAGGACTTGCACTAATGGGCAAGTGTTATATACATATCTAAACAAGTTATAAACATGTTAATTGGTCATAGATGGATTGGGATTTAATGGGCAAGTGCTAAGTTCTAAATTCTTTATAGGGAAAATAAACATTTGAACTGACCCATTTTGCCTAAATAAACATTTAACTTTTAGATTGGTTCTATGACTTCTATCCATTTTCAACTAATAATACAGTGCCAAAGCCTCATTGTCGACTAAACCGACTACAGTCTCGCCGACTCAATCATTAGCATGGTTTCATCTGAAAGTAAATGAGAAGTTGACACACATAACAGGCTTTACAAAAGCCAGGTTATGAAAGGTCAACTACGGGCTAGCGTGAGAGGACAACTATGGGCTGGCCTAGTGGCTCACCCGTAAGCTCTAGTTAAGCCTAGACACGTGTCGTTCCATGTCCAATTTCATATAGGACCAACCAATAATTAAGTCAGGTAGGAAGCAGTAATTTTAGCAAAAAATGAGGTATTTAGCAAGGATAAGTTAAACTCAACCACATAAATAATGATGAAATACTACGAGTTCACGAAAACAAACTGTCAAATAAATACCATTGTAAAGACTGACTAATATTTAACCATTGGATAAGATTTAACCCCCTTTGGTCGGCAGCTCACATTTAATCCCCTTATAGTTGTGGGCTAAGATTTTACCCGCACTTTTAGTCGTCGGCCTATTGATTGAAAGTAAAGTAAATAAAAAATATACTAAAAGTCAATGGTTCAATTAGAGCCTATTTTGTTCATTTTCCCTATGTATAACCCACAACGTTTTACTAACCTACGTGGATCTAAAACTATAACTATGGACCTTTGTTTTTGTTTTCGTTTTCGTTTTCGTTTTCGCTTTCGCTTTCAATTTCATTTTCGTTTTCTTAACATGGGCTTCATTTCATTGAGCATAGGCCCAACTTATAGTCACTAACTCGCTAACTCAGTGAGTCGATGCAGTAAACCAAATCAGGGGCACACTGACTCACCTACGGTTGAGCTGCCGTCGTGTCGCTACCAAAGGTCCGCCGTGACGCGGCGGAGCACCGTACTCGTGTAGTCCGTTATTATTCTCACAAGCAGATATGTGGCGGAGCATCGTTTTTCCGGTAAACTCTGTTAGAATTTCGACTTTATATTGTGATTAACAGTCTCCAATCATATGAAACAATGTTACATTCAGTTTAATGCCATACGAAGCGGTAGAAAGTAGATAATCACAAAATCTCGATGTGTTTTTGCCTAATCAAGTAGTGATTAGGTCGAAATGATGTTTTATGTTTGATGAATAATGAATCTATCGTTACGAGTGATAGCTTGTTGTTGCAGGAAAATGAGAATTCTGATCAGAGTATATCAGGTATTGTAATTAGCTATGAAACTAGTGGATTTGTGGTTTGCTGTAAGCTGATTTAGTCTCTGTGATTTGTTAACTACTGAAGTACTGAGAAGTTTTTTTTTTAATTTGAATTTGGATTTGTTGTTTGCTTGAAGAGGATGATGATTTGGATGAAGATTTGCAAGAGGACCACGTATCATTGGGTAATCCAGCTGAAAAAAAGGTTAATATTCTTCTGTATGTGATTATATGTTCATATTGGTTGATATTGCTTGAAGAGGATGACGATCTGGGTTGTAGGTTTAACTGTTTTAAACACATATGGTGTGATTTTAGAGAATACAAGATAGGTTAATGTTATGACTAAGCCTGTATGAAGATAGGATGTCTTCATGTTGAGTTATATGAAGATCCTTATGGATTCATATTTGAAATTGCATTTGGTTAACTAGAACTCTCCTTGAAAGATATACAAAACCGTACATGTAAATTCCATGGTTTGGTACAATCATGGAAATCTTGGAGTCGTTTGATATTCTACTTCTATGATTCGACTGCATATTAGTTTGTTATACATTATCACCCATGATTGCCAAAAATGTCAACAGTTTATGGTCATGCATACCCACATGTTTGAGCTTTATCTCATCTTGCATTGTAAGGAAAGAAGTTTGTTTCTTCATATAACCGTCTGTGTGACAATGGTGCGACGGTGCGTAATTATTTTGTCATATGAGCTCATTATATGTGCTATTGGACAGGGTGAAGTACAAATTCTTTCTCAACTTGATAGGCTTAGAGGTACTGTTTATTCCATCTTTATTTCACTCTTCATTGCAATTTTTATAAATGGTCACTTGAAATTATCCATTAAATGTGCTTCAAAGTACTATGTTGTGTTTTGGTGCAGATGCTAATGAAGTCGTTCATGAAAGAAATCAATCTAGTTTACTTCAGAAGGTATGTCTGCCAAACATAGATTAGCATTTCCTAGTGTAGTTATAAGATCAGCTTCTAAACAGATCTAATATGCAATTTGGCACATTAAAGGAGCAGATTGAATCAATGAAGGAATAATAAGTTTTTTGGACTATAGAAAACATTATTATAGTCTCTTGAAGTGGGACAATAGTGGTTTAGTGAATTTTCAATTGACATTTGTGGAATTGCTACAACTTTGTATTTAATTAGAGCTGATAGTTTTGACCCATTTACTTAGAACGGGTCCTTTCGAATATGTATTTATCTAAAAGGAAATCGGCTGATGGGTTGAAAGGCTTGTAATGCCTTTTTGTTTTGTGTATATGACTTACTAAATAACTTTATTTGGAAAAATAGATTATATTGTTTTAATATATATTTTGTAATCACATTTAACTTGCAAACCATTTATGACATTTAAACAAATAGTGTTTTAGCCTTTTAGGTCAACCCGAAGTCCCAAACCCATTTTGACCCGTTATCCACCCTAGACAATTTTCCACCTCTAATGTTACCTAGTTCCATTGTGTACAAAAATGTTTCATCTCTCACAATCTCACCTCTTTGTAATCAGAGACAAATCGAAACCTGTGTTGAAGATGATGTTGAATTCCCAAACTTTGCCAACATGGATGAAATCACATACACCTCAGGGAAAGCTTCTGCATATGATTCGGATGAAGAAATTCTCTCTAAAAATGAGGTACACCATTGATGTGGCTTTTGATCTGAAGTGAGGAAGCATGATGGGTATGGTTTTGAATTTTGATAGCATAGTAAATGGGCATGGAATTCTAAACCAAAACCTTTTAGGGTGGGTATTGAAGATTCCCAATTTCATTGGTATTAACCCCCATATCTTTTAAGCAAACATATCCAGAGACTTTCAAATCCTTACACCCAAACTAAACACCCCTGAAAGTGTTAACTTTGTGATTTTAAGGTTACAGGGAATTGCATGCAATTGAGTAAATGCTTCACTTCCGAGACTGATAACCACCAGAAAATGAATCCTTTTAGTTCTGAAGAAAATAGAAAAGGAGTTTGCACTTGGCTTGCAGAAAATGCAGAAGCTGATGCATTATTTACTCTGAATGATAAATCTGATTGTGCTTCATTCCATTCTTTATCTTCCAAACTAAAGAAGTCATCGAAAGGTAATTACATAAATGAATGATTCATATCTGTGGATGTATGTTGTTTCTTCGGTACTTGAGGTGACATATTTAAACCATATACTTATAAATGGGTTGATTTGGATTGTGCCTTTTCTCATACCGCTCAAATGGGTTAATAATTTTTTTAGCTAAAGGAAAACATGTCAGATGTGGGATCCATTCCAATTTGATTTGTATCCAACCTGCATAACATGCCATCTTGCCTCCTGACAAACTCCTTTCTTTTTCTGTTATTTTCTTGATCGAGCATCAGAATGATATAAGCTAATCCACTTATTGTTGTTGGAAAAATCCCCTTCAATCTGAAAATAATTGCATCTCATTGCTAAGAGTTAGTTACAATTTCTTATTATGCTTAATCATTTGCTTCCAGGAGGCCAAGGCAAAGCCAAACATAAGTTTTCTATTCGGACACAAACACACAATGACAATTCATTTAAAGATTCAGGTCATGCATTTGAAAACCACACATCAAATGAGGTCAGTCCATCATGTGATGTAACTGAATTCAATTTTATACACAAATCAAGTGGTCATCCCAACTTCCTGAAGTTTTCCAGGGAAAAGAGATGGATGGGATGACAAATTATATGTTGCCAGCTGGATTTCCAGTTACACATACTCATTCCACGACTTCAATGGCAGAGCTCCTTTTACGGGTTCAAGATGAGCATGATCTGCCAGAAGGAAGTACTTTGAATGTAGCTCATGTAAGCATATATTATTTAATTACTCTCTAGCTTTACAAAGAGATGTCACTTTCGACCTGTATATTTATGAACAGGTCGGTTTGAGTTATGTTTTTATCTCAAATGGGATAAATAATTAATTTAGCTAAAAACGGATCAAATGTGTCAAATGGTATACAACCCCTTAAATCATTTTATTCATAAGTTTGTATAATTATTGTAATATATTCGTTTTAGTAATAATAGTTAACCTGGTAACCATTTTAAAAAATTCTTGTGGGTCAACCAAATCTGAACTATACTAAAAATCTGCCGTTTTCAAGCTGAACCCATTTTCTCTGTTGCCTGACCCGTCCTCCCCACCCATTTCGCCACCTGTAACTTTATATATGACTCTTGTATATGATATCTTATCTCCTGCAGGACAATAAAACAGAAGGCCAGTCATTATCAATGGGTCATAGTGACATAGATGATGATCCTGATTGTTTGGGCAGTGATTCATCAGAAGAAAACGAGGTTTGTAAGTTTGCGCTGCTTCACCATCTTAGTTTCTTAAGAGGTGGCAATTTTACCCCATGTACTTACTAATTGGTCGATCTAAGCTGTGCTTTCCAAACAGGCCAGTTAAAAATAATTAGCTAACATGTTATTATGCTACTCGTTTGGTCAGAAATGTGTAAGTTTACGCTGCTTCACCAGTGGAATGGTCAGAAATGCATTAAATTTTGTAGTTCCTTTCTCATTTAGATTTAGATTATTATGCTACTCGTTTATATAATATAAAAAATAGATTCAACATAAAATGTGACACAGGTAAACTCAACCACATCTAACATGTTTCCACTCATACTAATTTGAAAAATGGTCTGTTTTGACATGATACCAAACCAGCCCAATTTGCCATCTCTAGTTGTTTTCATCACAACAGTTTACCATCCAGTGGATTGTTAATGTTTTGCTTTGCTACTAGTATAACCATCAAATTCAAGAGCTTAGCATCCCAGAATCCAAACAGAAGACTATAGCTGATCAGTTTCATGAAGCCTTAGGAGCTGCTTCTACAAATGAAGATGGGCCCATGTATGCAGTTCCTCAACATACAGGGTGGGTGATATTAATTTGAATTCCCTGTTGTTTTAAATATTTCTATTGTTTATGCAGTATTAATTAAATATTTTGTGCTTGTCCTACAATGCCAAAATTATAGTTTTGGTTTATTTGGAAAGTTGCAGCGAGTAATACACAGAGACAAGGAAAAAGATTCCATCTTTTTAAACAAGTTACAAAAAGAAGGTACTTTAAAGCATACAACCTTATTCCATTGAGTTTATATTGGTGAAAAAAAAGATTGTGCACATAATTTAAGTAGCAAACACACTCTTTTACTTGGTATGTGACATTCAATGATCAAAGTCAGGTCCATTTTTTGTTGCAGCAGATATGAAATTGATTTTTGTTTAAATAATCTGTTGTTTATCCATGCATTTGGAAGGTGATAAACTTGGGTTCTTTTCTAATATCAGATGAAGCAAGTTGTTTGGATGTGAAGATACTGTCAAAGACTCTTGAAGGAAAGCTGACTGTTTGTTTATGCTCTACCATCAAAAGTGATGAGGTCTGTTGAACTGACTTTGATATATGCATGTAGCAAGTTTTGCTAGTTGGTCATGTTGTAATGATTGAACGTGTTTGGGTTCAATGGGTCATTTTACAACTTTTGAAACTGGATGGCTCGGGTTGTCTTTGAAATACGTTTTGTTCCCTTTAAAAAGTTCTATAAATTAACTAGTGTGTTAATTATGATTAATAAAACAACATTGAGTAGAGGTTGGATCGACCCAGAAATTTTTCCGAACTATTGAATGTGTTGAATATGATTATATAATCATATAAATATATGATAATCATCTATATATTTATAAAGCAGTTTATAAGGTTGTATGCAGTTGAACTGCACTACCTTGCGTCCTGTACAGCTCGACCTGTTTCTTTTGAGCTAATTTTCTTAATTTTACTCATTTAACCTGTTACAAATAATATATGTCCCAAATCAACTCATCACCCATATTTCGTCTGATCAAATAATTATTGTGTGTTCTGCAGAGTTCAACAAGTAGAGATGACACTCTAAACATTATAGAAAGGAAGAATACGACGATCATCTTTAACTCAAGAATATGTTGTGATGTAGAGCTTGATGTTGGAGCGCTGGTTCGAATTCACCCTCCCTGGTATGTTCAGTTGGAAAATAAGTTGAAAGGGTTGGGTCGGTTTAGTTTTACCACTAACACTGTTTTCCATTTGTTCAATTCCACTTCGAGAACAATAAATTAGCAAAGTACTATTACAGGCCAATTAGTTTTCATTTATTGTTTTCTAAACCAAAATTGAACAAATGGAAGACTTTCAACCCATCAAATACGCAAATGCACAAGACACCCTAAATCAACCCATTCATAAATAAACGGGTTGAAATTGGCACCTCTACTAAATCAATAATACCTTATGTCTGTAGTTCAAGTTCTTTCATATCATTGGTTTTTTATAAATATTCTCTTAATTTTTTCGTTCAGGAAAGAAGTAAACATAAAGGGGAGTGATAATAGCGCGATTTTATCTACCTATTTTTCAGATTTGAGCTACACGCGGAACTAGTAGAATTAGTTATTATATTATTGTTGTATTCCTAGTCTTCTTTAGAATCAAGGTTTGATTAATGGAGGCTACTAATTTTTAATCAAAAATTTAATTTGTATACCAAAGCCTACTATAAGTCGTATAAATGTATGCCATTGATAAATGGGTGAAACGGGTCATGTTAAAAAGGGGTCTTGTTGACACACATACTTAGGAAGCAAGATAAGAGACATGTTTTTCTTTTACTGGAACAAGATACAAGTCAAAAAATGAACATAAAACAAGGTACAAGTCAGAGATGCAACATATAGATGACAAGGTACAAGTCAGAGATGTAGCTTAAATGGAGTGAAGCCAAAACAACTTGATTCATTTTTCGTGTTACGTGTACTCCAATTAGCGAATATTATCTCTACACGAAAAGTTTGCTTTGATCCCTCTTTATGTTTTCTAAGTCAACTTTTGCCCCTTACATTTTATTGTAATAGTCGAGTGCGGTTACTATCGGGGATGAAATTTTTATTACTGCTATTCGATTTTACATGGTATTAGTACCCTATGATTTTAATATATTTCGGTATTTTAATTGGGTACTGAGCGGTACAGAACCGAAAAATCCATATGGAATTCTGGCTACTTTTTCATCCACTATAAGTATTGATATTTTTCCGTTCAGTACTGATATTGTCTTCAGTTTCTACTTATGTACTAGTATTTGCGAATATTTGGGAATATTGTTTTTGTAATACATTTCCATAATGTGGTCCAAATTCTTATATAAACTTTTAATAATGCGGTATCGTATTTTTACTTTTTCAAAACATCATATTTGCTCGTTTGTTCTAAATTTTTGCGTCTTATGTTATAAAATCAATTACGTTTAATTTCATTAGTAAACAAACAGAAAACCAACAATATTATTATTACTCATTGTATCATACACAATAAAATAAATTACTCATCCAAGTTATATCGTTATGAAATTATGTAAACGAACATCAACTAAATAATGTCCATCTTTAGCAAGTATCATTGGATCCAAGCAACCTCTCTTATATTCACTTGTTTTGAATTATATAACAATTGTGAATCTAAACGACCTTTTAATTACATAGATATAATAATATTTATACTTTCATTTTAGAAAAACTTCTATTTTATATCTATTAACCAACTATACTTGTATTTTTTTAATAAAATTTAAACTTTTGATTTAATAGCCTATTAATATAATGACTGTCCACACAAAAATAGTGCGAGACTATGAGTTTACATGATTAAAAATGCAAGTTTATAAGAAGGTTAGAAGGAAAAAGAGTATTTATAGCATAGTGTCCATAATAAATATTAATACATACACACTTATAAAAGTAATATATGTATATTATAATATGTATTATATAATAACACTTAAATAATAAATGAGTGAAGTTGGAGCCGAGCTCTAGTTTAAACGTTACTTCAAGTCATGTTTAAATTCTTTTAAGTTAAACAAGTTGAGCTATTTGTGCACATGCTCAACTTGATTCATTTACATCGTCATGTTTTATCGAGACTATTTCTATCTTAGGTGTCTTTGGACGCCCTTAGCCTAGGTGACACCTATGCGTTGGACATGCAATACTGGAGCACTCAAAATCTGTGGGTCTCACACACATCCAAGGGTGAGGAGGAACGAGTGTTTTCCGGCACCCAATCATTTATTCTGTTTTTTCACACAATCTAATATTTAATAGGTATAGTGTGAGTTGCATACGAGAACAATGAATATGATAGTTTCGTAGGTAAAAAGACAATTTGAAAAAAAGTTAAAAAAATTAAATAAATACTATATTTAAACATAAATAAAAATAAACATGTTACAATGACTCGTCACATCATACAGAAAATTCTTCATATAATTTAAAAGAATAAATTATTACAATAAACTAATAACTATTTAGATCCTAATAATATTAAGAAAAAAGACATGAAAGAGTATGGCTAGTAAGCAAGATATATGATATTAAAAATAAAAAAGAATTAAAACAATCCTCAAGTTATATGTTCATTTTAACCAAAGGTTGTGGGTTTGAGTTTTGAACGAGATAACTTTTAAATTATGTAGATGTTGCCCATTATATCCTATCAGAATGATAAATACAATAGTGTTGTAGGTAAAAAAATAAATTTGAAAAAAAAGTAAAAAAAAAAAAAAACTTATGTAACATGCTTACTAGACCTGTATACGAGAAGAATAAGTTGTAACATTACGGATAATTTATATACAAGTTAAAAGACGTATTTGTAATTACGTAAATATGCGAGGTACCAAATGGTAATATCATCAAATTCATCAAATACAAAACTTTAGATGTGGATAAAGTCTTCCTACACTTCCGATCATCAATTATGGCAACCGTCTCATCGTTCTCCTCTCCCTCATGGCCAAACCCTAACCCTAACCCTAACCCTAACCCTAACTCTAACCCTAACCCTAACTCTAACCCTAACCACAACTCCGACGACCACTCCGCCGTCGCCACCGCCACCGCCACCGCCGACGCCGGCGACAACCTCGCATCACTCCTCTCGCCGGTCAGAATTACCTCCGATCAGCAACCACAAGCTCAATACAATCACGAACACACCGGAGATAACGTTAGAGATTGGCTCAACCAGTTTCTTCCAGATAACGAAGATGTTCATGATGCCACCAAATCGGATCCGGATCCGGCTCCGGCTCCGGCGACTGCACCGGTTTACGAAGGTACCGTAACACCTACTCCTCAGATTAATCCACCTGATTTCAACGAACGTGTGTCGCCTCCGGGGCCTGTTACGCTCCTCCACGTTTCGTTCAATCAGGATCACGGTTGTTTCGCTTGTGGAATCAATCATGGATTTAGAATCTATAACTGTGATCCGTTTCGCGAGATTTTCCGGCGAGATTTCGAGAACGGAGGTGGCGTTGGGACGGTGGAGATGCTATTTCGTTGTAATATACTTGCGTTGGTTGGAGGAGGTACGGAACCGCAGTATCCTCCGAATAAGGTTATGATATGGGACGATCATAAGAGCCGGTGTATCGGCGAGCTGTCGTTTCGGTCTGAGGTGCGTGGAGTTCGGTTGAGGCGCGATCGGATTGTTGTTGTGTTGGAGCAGAAGATATTGGTGTATAATTTTGTGGATTTGAAGCTGTTGCATCAGATTGAGACGTTTGTGAATCCGAAGGGGCTGTGTGAGGTTTCGCAGGGGTCGAGTAATTTTGTTCTGGTGTGTCCGGGTTTGCAGAAAGGGCAGATTAGGGTGGAGCATTATGCGTCGAAGAAGACGAAGTTTATTCTGGCTCATGATTCGAGGATTGCTTGTTTTACACTGGCGCAGGATGGGCATATTATTGCTACGGCAAGCAGCAAGGGGACTCTGATTCGGATTTTTGATACTCATGATGGGACTCTGTTGCAGGAGGTACACTTTGATTTTACTATATGTTTGGATAATGAATCAGAATTGGTATTGTGCTAGAAACTTTGTCAATAATAATGTTTGATTTCGTTATGCAATTTGATATGTGAGTGTTATATGTTTGTATCATTACACACAATTGTTATGGACTGAGCCATTGCAAGGTATGAGACTTGTTACCACAATACCACATCGGTTGCATGGGCAACTGATGAGGGTTTATATACCAAATAGGCTCCATCACCCATCATACTAGTTTTTTGAGTTGAGTTCTCTTGTTTGGTCCGTAATAACAATATATGGATTGCAGTTTTTTTTACAAACGATTTTGGAAGAAGTTTCGATTGGGAATTGTATTTGAGGTTACAATGTTACATGTTTAGAAAATGAAAGCCTGAAAAGAAAAACTATGAATTTCGTCAAAAAGTAAATAAAAACAACATGGTTCATGTGAGCTGCAATGAAGGGTTATAGAGAATAAGCGATGAAGAAAGTTGACATGTGGAAATAGGTTACCTAGGGGATGACAAAAATATTTTAGTTTCATTAATGACCTATAGTTTACATTTTCATAGCGGTGAAATTAGCATATTATACAGAAAGCATGCAGCATTAGGTTTTATTTCTTTTTTGTAAAAGCTAAAAGCAGTTGATAATTGATTTAGGTAAGAAGGGGGGCAGATAGAGCAGAAATATACAGCCTAGCATTTTCATCAGATATCCAGTGGCTAGCAGTCTCAAGCGACAAGGGCACTGTTCATGTTTTTAACCTCAAGTCTAGTCATGGAAACCAAGGCATTGCTAAGGCTACTGAATCATCTGACCAAAAAACGCATGTTACCTCATCAAGCTCATCTCTCTCTTTCATTAAAGGTACAGTGATTTTATGAACTAGGGATTGGCAGTTCCTTTTGGGTCAGGGTTTGCAGGTTTGGGTTGGGGTTTGCTGATTTGGGTTGGCGGGTTCGTATAACACAAACTGAATGTGACATTGGCATGTTACAAAATGCCAACAAGGCAACCAAAAGACGACTCATGTAACCCAATAAATAAACAAGTTAAACGGGATAGCGGGTCTAAATTGTTTTGAAATAAAACAAATAAAAAGGCTTAAAAACAGGTTGGGGTTGAATTGCTTAACTTCATTAATATTTCTGAATTCTAAATTTGAACGGATTGGCAATTTGGTGGGTTAAAACGGGATAGTTTCATCAACCTATATATGATTTGGAAACATTAGGCCCAGTCCTAACTAGTTTATTGATTTCATGTTGGGAGTTGTTGCCCCTGGGGCCCTAAGATAAACTGAATTCTTGTTCTTTGCTCGGTTGATTAGTTTATATATTGCAAAAGCTCAGGTCTAGTCCCCTGCTTAATCGAAATATAAGTCTCTTTTTATAAGTATTTTTTCTCATGAAAAGGCATGAATTTTATTTTGTCATATCAATTAGTGAGTTTAATGACTGACATATTTAGGTGTGAGCAGTTATTTTTTAACAAATATAAAATTGTGTTCGGTTACTTTGAAAATTTTAGAGACCCAATTACAGTTCAATTTTGACAAAAAATTCTTCTCAGTAGCTATTCTATATCAAAGTTTTTAAAGATATTTAAGCTTTTGTGGCTTACAAAAGAAAAAAAAAACATTTCAGGAGTGTTGCCCAAGTACTTCAGCTCGGAGTGGTCAGTGGCCCAGTTTCGTTTGGTTGAAGGTTCACAATACATTGTTGCATTTGGTCACCAAAAGAATACAGTTGTTATTCTTGGCATGGATGGAAGGTAAGTTATTGAACCTGCTTCTTTATTTATTATTATTACATGTAAAGGTTTATTTGATCATTGTTCACTCCAGGAAAAAAAAAGCAACATTAAGACTTTGATAAATAAACAAGTTTTCTAGGTTGACATTGTTTTTATTATGAATCACTAAGAAACTTCTGATGACTACACTGAACTTAATGAAAGGTTACTTAGTTTTCTCCGGTCTAATTTCTGCTTTGATTTTTTATCGATTATCTCTGCTTCATGGTTTCTTAATGCTTTTGTCTGCTTCTGCTTTGAGTTTGTCACTTCTTGGCCTTTGAATTTGAGGTTTTGTTATGTATTGGTATGCATTTTACTGTTTTGCATTTCATGTGTAAAACCAACAAGAAACTACATAGTTGTCAAAAGGGTAATTCTGTCATTTATCACCACTTATATTCCAATCCCTACCAAACTTGTGACTAATCTAACTTTCATAATATCATATTTAACATTTGAAAACTCTAAAGATGTTGTATTTCTCATTCCACAGTCGACAAAATTTAATCAGTTCTGGTTCACTGAACGAACGAATTAAAAAACAATGATATTTTTGAACCATCTTATGACATAAGTTTCTCTTCTTTTCTTCATTGAAACATTGTTTTATTTTACTCACTATGAAACATGCAAGGATGCTACTTTTAATATTTGAAAGGGTACATAAGATGTTATGAAATTTAGAAGGATATATACGAAGTTGCCTCTTACAACGTTAGCATTATTACTGGATATCCAGAATTGATACAATTTTTTTTGTCTTGAAATGCAGTTTTTATAGATGCAAATTTGATCCTGTAACCGGTGGGGAGATGACGCAACTGGAATATCATAATTTCGTGAAGCCTGAAGACTCTTTCTAAAAGGAAGGAAAAAACATGAACAAAATGTATGTATGTTATATAATATTCATGGTCTCCTGCATAAATGGTAAATAATTTTGTAAATATCTACTTAAAAATTATAAAATGCTTCCTGACTTAAAATATGGGCAATGCTTCCTTAAAAGTTCTGAATCGAGTTTAGTGGCTGACCTATGATTCTTTTTACTGGGGTCATTCTTCGAGTATGTGTGAGGTCGGGGTCATTTTCTTGTTTGCCCCACATAAAAAACGAGGATTGGATACCAGATAACACGAAAACTGTCCGTCCCTGGTTTTCTGAAAATCTAAGAATGTAGCTGATACTCCTAGGAATAGCTTCCCCGACATAGATCGTGTCTTTAGGGGGTGTTTAGCATTGCGTTTTGCAGATGACTAGCCGATAATTTCTTTTCAAGTTGTAGATAAGTAGTATCAATTGTCGGGTGTTGTGATCAGGGAGTAGACTCTTTATCCCGTATAATAAATGGTTTGCGCCCTTCTAACCCTCCTTAGACCCAACGGTACAAGTAATATTTTTGTTAGGCGTGTTTGTTTCTGTTGGGTTTAGAAAGTTTGATTTTGATCGGTTTTGACTTTCTAGATGGTTGTGACAAAATTCATTGAGATTGAAAGTCTGATTTTGATCGGTAATTCTCGATTTGTTTATAACACGATTAAACTTGTTTAATAATTTAAAAAATAATTAAAATTATAATCTTACTTTATTATTTCTCAATCTTGGTGCCTAAAAACATTTTAAAATAAATATAAGCATAATATATAGGTAGTATAAAAAGTTGTTTTCATGTTTGATACTTGTGTTACTCGCGTCATTTTTAATTTGCTAAACATGATAAGACTTGTTTTGTCAGCTCTAATTATGTGGTTATTTAAGAGTGTTCTTTTACATGTAAAATACAAATCCTTAAATAATCACTTTCTATGCAATTTGTTATCCCGTTATGATATTTAAACCCTTAGGTATTGTTTTATAGGTTATGCTTGAATAAAAGACCGCCTTGAGCCCTTGGTAATGGTTAAGATATTTGTCTCACTTCGTATGTCTCGTATGTGTTGTACGATGTGTTGTGATGTACAACATAATATTGTATAATATACTTGGATAAAGCATACAAAATAAGATGCTTCTGTACCCGTTAAGATCATAGGTACTTGTGGAATGGCTAGTTTTTTAAATTTAGTGACACGGGTTTGTGACAACAAATATATAATCTAAACTATTCATTGCAACATTTGAAAAGTTAAATATTTTGATGGCTTAGAGATAATAATAATAAGGTTACACAATCTTTATGATAGGGACATTAACACCTTTTGTTCATGCATGTAAAAGTTGCAACAATTGGTAGGTCCAACGTCTAGCATACCTCTTTTTGATATGAATCTTTTGTGGTGTTATATCCTTTAATGCACATTTGACTCTTTGTACTTTGGATTTTCTTATTACCGAAGGCATAAAGAATGCACATTGATGATATGATATCTTCAAGTGAGTAACGATGCATAGATTCTACATTTAAAGAGTTAAGAATGTATGTTTATGAATATGAAATAGCTTGTTAGCTAAGCATGCTATGATTCTTTATTTCTGAAGATGAAAACAACTTGAGAGTGACCATGAAGATCGAAAAAACGTTGTGGGTTGTAAGGCAGCATGAATGAATATAAGAAAATAATCGGAACACAATGAATTTACATGGTTTAGTAATCGACCTAAGTTCACATGCATGAAGATTGTTTATTGTGCATTCGACTATTTCATGTGTATTACATAGACAAATACTTATCTGATTGAAAATTTATTGTGACAATCGTGACAAAGTACATTTTGGTTTGGTTTAAAAACATATATCGTGAAATTTTTTCACTTAATATATCGCTCTTTAAGTAGACATATATGATTATGTATAGTTTAGGAGTAGTCAATCTTTGTTTTGGAAAACTAAAAATATAGTATAGAGTATCAATAATATATTAATATTAATTTTAAGTTGGAGTTGTACAATTCTAAACTTAAGACTATATATCTCTTGAAAATAACTTCATCTAAATCTAATATAGTATCTATGACCGTACAAAAATAAAATATAGTTGTGAAACTTTCAATCACATTTCCGTTATATATAAAAGATAAAAGTAAACTTTGCTTTGGTTGATATATATTAAAATAACGTCATTTTATTCTTTTTGTTAGATTATCCAAAAACTATTTTTCCTAATATGTTATTTGTAATTTTTCTCTTATCTCTCTTCTTGCTTTTGTAATTGTAAGCACACCCTTTTAGATTCATAGTAAATTGAGATTGAAAATATTTAAGATGTAGAGAGTAAAACTAGTAGATCATCAAAAGTCCCCAATAGGACATCCTTGATTAAATGGTGTTTCGAAAAATATAGGAATTATTGTTAGAAGAAAGATGCTTAACTAAATTGTGTTAGTTTTAAAGTAAATTATCTACACAGTGTAAATTAAAAAGGTTTCACATCTAAATTAACACGAGTGCCAACACTGTTTTCGTAATATTAAAATAAAATTCGGGATTTCTTTTTTATTTTGATCGGTCAAAAAGATGTTATGGTCCATGGTATCGAACCACTACTTAAAGAAAGTGAGCCAATTTAAATCGTGCAAGTCCATCGATTTTTTATCCTTTTAAATTATTGTATTTTATTGTCTTAAAATAAAAGGAAAAACATACTTGATTTTATAATGGATGCACAACCTCTTTTTCATGTATATATATAACATTAGTTTTGTGTTCATTTGTTTAAGTTAACCCAGCTAACTAACGAACAAAAACACTTAAATGAAACGTTTTTTTATTAATGTTTGTTTTTGTTCGCTAATGTAATGGATAGACGAAACGACGAGCGTAAACTAGACATATGAAATATACAAAATGTGACACCCATACTAGTGTATGTTATAAGTCTAACCTCGTGTCTAGTTTTTTTCAATTTAGTTAGATGAGTTCGTGACATTTTTGAAATGTAATTGTTGATGTTAGCATTAGAAGAGTTAAATATTTTGATGTTTTAAAATTAAAGATAATAATATTGCACAATCGTTATGATAGGTACATTATCTTTTGCACATGCATGTAAAGGTTGTAACTATTGATGCGTCCAAATCACTTCTTTGACACACCAAAAATACCAAATCTCTTTTTGACATAAATCTACCTTCGTATAATAAATCTTTTAATTTTAAAAGCAACTACATGAGTAGAACCCCATTGCGGGAATAAAAGTTGTTTTCTTCTCAACACGTCTTTTGACTGTCTAGCGTTTTCTTATTATAGAAGACACTTAGACACATTGATAGATATGTGACATCTCAAACGTATAGTAATTACATAGATTTAAAGAATTAAAGAAGTATGTTTAATAATATGAAATTGCTTGTTAGCTAACTTGTGTTATAGTTATCTCCTTTTAAAAGAAAAACTACACGTGAGTGACAATAAAGATCGAAAAACACTTAGTGGATTAAAAAGAAAATTAACAAAAACAAAAGAAAATAATCAGAATATAATGACTTTCTTGGCTTAACCGGTTATTATGATTGACTTACATCCACATGTATTTTGTGTTCGACTATTTCATATGTAATACATGGAAATCTAATTCAAGATTTGGAGTAGAGACTATTGATATGTAAAATCGGTCTAATTGGATAGATGTTGGTTGTAATGTTTTAATTAAACTAGTTATCGATTAGTTTCAATTTACTGGTGAACTAACGTTGGATCTATTTAAATCATATTGAAATTCGATTTCTCTATTTTTTATAATATTTTGGTCTTAGTTTGGTCCGGGTCGGATCCAATTTTGTCCCAAACAACATACATTACCTAATTATTTTTGCAAAATGATTAATGGAGGAAGCATATAAAAACTTTCCAAAAAAGGAAAACTCAAAGTTAAGAAGTTAAAAGCCGAAATAGAGAAAATATCACACCCTCAAAATCCACGTGCGGAGTTTTACCGCGAGGCGTGTGAACAAACCAGGATCACAGTCAATAGTTACTCAGAACGACTCTATATGCAATAATTAAACCAAATCAACCAAAGTAAAAACTTGAAAACTGTGCGGAAGCGTATTGTAAAAACAACCCAAAGAAATAGAAATGTATAATGTGGCAAAAACATGTGCCAACCCAAAGAGCAATACAAATCATTTAAACAATAATAG
>BJCM01062746.1:0-25651 GCA_018326385.1 Flaveria bidentis | reverse complement strand
TTCCTATGGCATAAAAGAATGTGCCATGTAAACTTTAAAAACATGAATAAACTTATTAAGAATGATTTGTTAACTGGAATGCCAATGAAAGAGTTTACAAGTGATGATCATTGTGTTGCATGCCTGAAAGGGAAGCAACACAAGGTATCTCATAAGCCTAAGGAAAGAAACTCCATCACTACACCCCTACACTTGTTACATATGGATCTCTTTGGCCCCACCAGTGTAATGAGTCTAGGAAGGACCTCTTATTATTTAGTGATCACAAATGACTTTAAAAGATTCATTTGGGTTTTCTTCCTTAGAACTAAGGATGAGACCCCCTAAGATTCGGAACAATTTCATCCTAATGATTGAGAATCAATCTGATCACAAGGTTAAAACCATAAGATGTGATCAATGAACTAAATTCAACAACCAAATCCTTGATACATTTTGTGATGAAAAGGGTATGACAAGACAATACAATGCTCCCAGGACTCCACAGCAAAATGGTGTTGTTGAAAGGAGAAACCAGACACTGATTGAAGCCGCAAGAACCATGTTGTCTCACTCTAAGCTGTCTATCACCTTCTGGGCAGAGGCAGTCAACACTTCCTGTTATGTGCAGAATAGAGTTTTAGTAGTTAAGACTCATGGCAAGAATCCTTATGAACTTTGGCATTAGAGGAAACCTTTCTTTGGTTTTCTCAGGTCATTTGGATGTCCTTGCACCATCTTGAATACCAAAGATCAAATCACCAAATTTGCTGAAAAAGCAGATGATGGACACTTCTTGGATACTCTTCTCAAGCTAAGGCTTACAGAGTATACAATCTCAGAACTAGAATTGTTGAGGAGTCAGCCAATGTGACTTTCAATGAACACACACCCTGTGTGGCTAGTTCTGGTCCTAATTGGCTATTTGATCTTGATTTAGTTACCAACTGTTTTAACAAATCTTGTGAGAATGTTTTAGGACCTACAGGATATCTTATCCACCAGTGATCCTAACCCAAGATTTGAGCTTAGAAAACCTTCAAGCCATACATCTTCAGCTCCAGTTGTAACTACTTCTACAAATGAGGTTTCTATCAGCACCACAATGAAAATTTTAGCTGATACATTTATGATACCTTCAAATTCTAGCTCAAAGGCTCTACAACCATATAAAGATGCTTCAAATGCAGAAGAAAAAAATGGTGGTGGTGACAGTGATCAGGAATTTCTTAATGTAGATAACCACTCCATAGATAACAACATCAATGATGTCACACACACATTGGATCAAGTCTCTCTTGATAAGTGTGCTGATGTAGTGGGAGATACATCAATGCCAGATCTATAATTCTCTAATTTAGATCTCTATCAGCAAATTGTCGTGATCCCTCAACTAATGATCCACAAGTCCCATCCCATTACAAACATCATTGGAGATGTTGACACCGGGATAAGAACAAGAGGACAAATCCATCAAGCAAATTTTTGTCTTAACTCTTGTTTCTTATCTCAGATAAAGCCAAAGAAAGTTGATGAAGCTCTAAAGGATGGAACTTGGGTTGAAGCTATGCAAGAGGAGCTACTTCAATTCAAAAGATAGAAAGTTTGGAACCTTTGTCCTCTTCCTCATGGGAAGACTACTATTGTTCAAGGATACACACAAGATGAAGGGATTGACTACACTAATGTCTTTGCTCTTATAGCAAGATTGGAAGTTGTTAGGATATTCTTGGTATTTGCAGCATCCAAGAACTTCAAGGCTATCAACTTGATGTCAAGTGTGCTTTTCTGTATGGAATGATTGATGAAGAGGTGTATGTCAAACAACCACCTGGTTTTGCAGATCCTGATCATTCTGATTATGTATGCGAGCTTGACAAAGCTCTTTATGGGCTGCATCGAAGTGGTATGAGACTTTATCTCAGTATCTCTGCAAACATTGATATAGGAAGGGTACTATAGATGGAACTTTCTTCATCAAAGGATAGGGAAAGGACTTGATGCTACTTCAAGTATATGTAGATGACATCATCTTTGGTTCAACTAATCCAAAGCTCTACAAAGACTTTGAGAAGCTGATGAAGGACAAATTTGAAATAAGTGCCATGGGGGAATTCAATTTCTTTCTGGGAATTCAAGTGAAGCAAGTTGAAGATGGCATCTTCATTAGTCAGACAAAGTAAGTTCAAGACATACTCAAAAGGTTCAATATGACTGACTGTAATATTGCTAAGACACCCATAGCTAGAAACCACTCTCTTGGACCTGATCTTTACGGGGAGTGTGTAGATGAACACTTATACAGGGCTATAATTGGGTCTCTTATGTATCTTACAGCTAGTAGGCCTGATATCATGTTTGTCACATGTATTTGTGCAAGATATCAAGACAACTCAAGATGTCCCACCTTATCATTGTCAAAAGGATTCTAAGATACCTCAAAGGTGCTTCAACACTTGGTCTATGGTATCCTAAGAATTCTGACTTCAATTTGTATGCTTATACAGATAGTGATTATGGTGGCTGCAACATGATTGCAAAGTCTACATCCGGGGGATGTTAGTTTCTTGGTGGAAGGGTTGTCTCATTGCAATGCAAGAAATAATCATATGTCTCTGCATCAACTGCTGAAGGTGAATACTTGTTGCTGCATGTTGCTATGCTCAAATGCTTTGGATTCAGAATCAGATGCTTGACTATGGGTTAAACTTCAAGGAGACTCCCATTCACATAGACAAAAACAGTGATATCTCTATCACAGAGAATCCTGTGCAGCACTTAAAGACAAAACACATCAACATCATGTATCATTTAATTAGAATAATTTTGAAAAGGGTTAATTAAACTAGTCAAAGTTCACACAAATGAACAATATGCTAATCTATTTACAATGGCTTTTGATGAACAGAGATTTAAATATCTTATATCAACTATTGGGATGATAAACTTTGAGTAGGTTTTTCTTAAAACTAATTCTTATAATTTCTTAAAATTTGTGTGTCCTAAGTTGTCTAGTTCATCACTTTCATAAGCTCTTGTTTTCTTTGGAAGAAAACTTTTTGAAGATTTCTCTTAGAATTCTGATAATTTTTCCTTCGGAAGATATGTTTTTACCTTCAGAAGAAACTTATGCCTTTAAAACAAATAACTGCCTAAGTAATTTACATTCAGAAGTAAATTCTGAAATATCTTCTGAAGCTTAAACAGAGTCTTTGGGCATGTATATGTTTTCAAGAAAAAAAATTTTCCGAAGCAAATTAACTCTGGGAAGCTTTGTTCATTTGAACAAAACTGTCAAGTCTTGATTTTCATCCGAAGCCAAAATTCCAAAAATTCTTTGGCAAGTCTTCCGAAGTCATTTTGGCTTCGAAAGATTTTTCATTAAAACTTCCGAAGATAATTTACCTTCGAAAGCTTTTTGACTTCCAAGAAAACTACTTTTTGAGCAAAAGCAAACTACTTTTTCAGAGGTGGGACCAACTTACGGATTTCAAAGTTTATTCTCTTTCATTAACTTTGTCTTATAAACCCAATGGTTTCCCCCTCTTTCATTCATCCCCTTCTTCCTCCAGACCTAAAACCCCAAATTTCTCTCTTAAATTACTTTCTTTCATCTTTCTTTATCCTTAAGCTCTCTTAAAATGGCAAACCTTCATCGCAGAAATGAACCAAACTTTTCCACGCAGTTACACAGGCAACATAACCAGGTTGCTCTGTTACACTCTGAGAAAGATCCACATTTCTCAGAGGTTTGCCGTTTCTTGACTCTATCCAAATACTTCACCACCCTAACCATTGATCCTACTCTTTATGAGGATCATCTACTAGAATTTTGGAAGACCTGCCAAGAGGTCATCATGGATGGGGAGAAGGCACTGTCTGCCATAGTGCAGGGGAGAACAGTCTTCCTCACTCCGGCCATTATCAACATGCATCTTTGGCTGGATGATGAAGAAGGTGAGGTGTTCTTTCCTAAAGAAGTTGTTAACCACTCCTTCGTGCCGATGGGTTGTGAGGGAGACTTCTCTGTCAAGACCTTCAGGAAAAGGAAGGTCTCGTCCCAATGGAAATTCCTGCTCTATGTGGTTATCCACAACTTATCAAACAAGTATGGTGGATCGGACCAGATTCGTGAAGATCTCTCCTTCATTGTTCATGGGATGGTTCAGTGGGTCAAGTTCAGGTACACTCAATTTGTTTACACTAATCTTCTTGCAAACTTGGACTCCTTAGAGTACTACATGTTTCTTAGATATGTTCAATACATTCTTAACTGTGAACTGGGCTTACAGTTAAAGGGAACAGGTAATACTCTTAAACTGGGAAAGATGAAGCCCGACATCTTTAAAATCTTGAGAAAGCTCACTGTTGGCTTCTCTGGGGTAGAAACAGTCCTTGTCACATAATGTTAGAGCTCATTGCTCAAGTTGACAACCTAGCAGCACTCGCTAGTGTTGAACCCACACTTTCTACATCCCAACCACCTCAACAGCCCCAAATCACCCTCACCTACCAAACAAAATACAAACGAATCCCTACACAAACTATTCAGCGTGTTCAGGTCCCCATATACTCACCCACACAGGAAGAAGTGGACACTGAAGCTTCCACTTCTCTTGAGGAGAAGACCACTCCCATTCCTTCAACGATTAGTGCTGAGGTTCCTCATGCTCAGTCTGATGAGCTTTTAATCCTCAATGCCTTAAGCCATCACTCTGAGCCTCAAAACTCAAGTGATATACCTTTAAGGGACAGTTACCATCCCCACCCTTTGGATTTAAACCAACCAATTCCCAACCTTGACTTCTATACTGATGAATATTTAGGTTTCAGTGAGTACCATGATTCTCTCTTCTTTCCCACTTCTCAAAGAGAGATGAGTGCTCCCGAGTCTCCTATGTCTAGCCCACATCAGTCACCCATTACTGAGGTGGATACTTCTGAAGCTGTTCAGGATGTCCATATGGAAGAGGCTCTCACTTTTGCAAGTGAATCCATCATTAAGACCTTAACCATGGCAACTAAGCCCATTGACACCTCAACTGAGGCTTCCAGTGAGCAGAGGAAATCCAGCAACCAAGAACCTAAAGCTGGTGATGAGAGAGAGGACTCTGCTCCAATCATCTTATCCCCTAATGATCTTCTGAATAAGATGAGGGGAATTTGATACTAAAGGTGCAAAAATTGTCAAAAACATGCACCTATTTAGTCTCCAAGGTTAGTCATCTTTAATCTCAAGTGACTACCTTGCAAAACAGGAATCAGCAACTTGAGATTTCTTATCTCAAGGACAAACTAGCAGGGAGACCTTTAAGAGGAGCTCACCCAGGAACACAAGAACCTATGAGTGTTATTGACCTAACTCCCAGCTTACCTATGCAAGAGGGTGATGCTACCAAAAAGGGGGATAAAGTCATTACAGTCACACAATCTGGGAGTTCTTCAGAGAGTATGGACATTGAGGACTCACCATCCTCACTTGTAATTGTGCATACTCAACAACTTCCTCAAGTTCACATTGATGTGGACTCTATAGACTCTACATACAGAGTCTGTTTGAGGAAGTAATACCAAGGGCAATGTCATCTCCATCAACTTCAAATCACATCATTGGGTGGAGGTATGACAGCAACAGAAGAGCCCTCATCATTCTTAGAGTTCAAGGGCAGCAAGAGATCTTCAACTTTTAGACCTTGAACTTCTATGAAGGTCTAGATCTAGTCAACATGCCACTTGTCAATCCAAGCCAATCAAGACAAGCTGACAGGAGGCCCAAAGAATCCAAGACCAGATCACTATAGAGTTCAGCTTCAGAAGAAGACTAAGGCAATTAGGCAATGCCATCGGTCAACTGGATGTTAAGGCAGACCCTAAGATTAGTTTCAAAGGGAAAACCATGACTGAAAGCCCAGTGGCAGAACCTGAGAGCCCTGTCGCATCAACATCAATTGTTGCAGAGATTCACACCCTTTTTGAGACACCTGCTGGTGAAGGTGCTTCTCAACCTCTCTCTGGCCAGAGTTTAAAAGCTACACCAAGCAATGAAGGCCAAAGCTCTCTCCACCCTGAGTCACAAAGGTCTATAAGTGACAAAGGGAAAAGAAAGATGACTTTTGAGGAGATTGAGGAGGAGGAGAGAGAGAGGAAATGGAAGCTCAGGGGAGAAAGTTCCTCTTCTAGGTCTGTAAGACTCATTGAAGCTGCTATCAGGGCTACACCCAGACCAAACACTTAGGATGATGAGTTGAGGGTAATCAGGATCAATTACTTGCAAACCTGGAACTATGACATTGATAATGTAGATACATGTGTACCTAGTTTACGAGCTTAATGTAATATGTCTTTATTGTCTTACACATATGTAATTGAATGGGTACTTAATGAAATACAATGTGTGGTTGTGCTTAAAATTTTTATTATTTCATTGTTTAGTAGATTACCACTTATTGAACTGACTATATAGGTTTGTGGTTGTTTGAATTAATCTTAGTAATGTAATGATTAAGAAATATATTCAAACTTAGCAATATGAAGTTCTCATGCGAATGGCCCATGCTAATGGACCATACGCATGAACAACTTCAAGTGAATGACTCAGTCGCACGACTGAACCAGGACACTAGATCAGTTGCACGATTATAACATGAGATTGGCTCAGTCGCACAACTGCACACTCAGTCGTGTGAATGGATCAATCGCATGGCTCAATCGCTCGACTGAACCATGCTAATGGTTCAGTCGCACGAATGAGAAACCCTAACCTATAAATACCACTTAAATCGTGAAAAAAACACTTCGAATACATATGTATCCTAGCCGTCCAGAGACCTCTAAGAACCTGTTCCAAGTTCATAGATCGCACTATATCGATTACCAATCATTCTTAACATTTAGATTCAATCTAACATTGTTTCTACGTGCATTCTCACTAATTGGATCGCCAATCAAATAGGATTCCGCACTATTTGGTTCAGTATACACGTATATCAGTTAGTACATCGTCCGGTACACGATCCTAACAGATAATGTCATTTCTCTCCCCTTAGAGGAATTGAATGAACTGGTTGACATGGAAAGGTCAAAGGAGAAGAAGGAGGCAGAAGATGCAGAGCTACTAGTACAAATAAAAGAAGAAAGAAGAAAGAAAATATTATATAAGCATGTGCCTACTCTCTCCTCAGTTCAAGAAAGTCCTGCACATGAGGATGTGGTTCAACAAGAACCTAAGGTAGACAAAGAAGAAAATAGGATCAAAATGATCAACTACCTAAGTGCCACAGGCCTCTATCAGGTAGATGCACTTCTTCCCTTATCCTATAACTATGTTGAGATTGAGTATCTCAAACAACTTGAACATGAGCTAGTCAAGGAAAGAAAGATCACTAAAAGGAACCTAAGGGAAGAAGCTGCAAAGTCAAAAGCCGTCATCCAAAAGATCATGAAGAAGTCTATAGACAGGTAGAATATGATGAGCTTCTTGAAGCTATATGGATTCTCCGGAAGGAGACTTTGCCCTATGTCTTTATCCACTATGGATGAGCATATCAGGGTAATCAAGCAGAAGATCAAGAGTGGAGAGCTGATAGACTTACACTCCCCTCCAAGTCAAGCTCCACCTGAAGTGGAGGTTAAGGTTGAACAACCTGAGACAACACAACCTGAACCTCCTACTGAATCTCAGCAAGCTTCATCTTCTGATCCACAGCTGGTTCAAACTCCCTCTCCTTCTGAACCTATGAGAGAGGAAGACCCAACTAAGAAAGACAAAGAAGATCAATCAGGTGCTACAGGCCATTTTTCTCAGTTAAAAGGAACAAAAAGAAATAAAAGGATGTCTTTAAAGCCAAATAGAAAGAAAAATAAAGAAACATCATTTTCTGAACCTTAGGATTAGTCAGAAAATCCAAAGGATGTGCACCAAGCAGCTCCTCTAGCATCAGGAAGACCCATCCTATCTTGGATATACACTACAAATCCAGAAAGGTGGCATTTCATTAGAGATCATCGCATTGAGCATGTCTACACATGGCAAGACATGTTTAATCTGCCTCTGCATGATCTTTTTGACATGAGAAGACACTTTGAGAGTCTGAGTGATCCTAATCATCTCATGAAGAAAAGGATGGTCATTATCATAATGAGGACTGTAAATATCTGAAGTCTTCAAGTGTTTTGGTAGCATTAGCCTAGGGGGAGTTTGTAGAGATTATATGAAGAGACTGATGCAACCCAAACACCTAAAGTCTCTCTTGCATGCATGCACATTAGTACTAAAGAAGAATGCTTCGGAAGTTTCACACAAGCAAGAGAAATATTCTAAGTGTGAAATCTTTCGAAGCCAAGACTAATATCTTCCGAAGCCAAACATAAAGTCTTCCAAAGCCTCAAGACAAAGTCTTTCGAAGCCAACACTTGAAGACAGATTTCTTCCGAAGACTTTTAAATACATACTTTATGATATGTACCTTTTACCATATAGCTGGACCGCCTTATCGCTACAACTCTGTTTGACTTACCAACTTTCACAAGTTGGTGAAAGGTCCATGCTTTTGGTAAACTATACATTGAGTGCTTGAGTCTGCTCATTTTTACTTTATGTACTTTTGTCCTTTTTGTAATATATAAGGATGTTAGATATGGCATGTCATAGTTAATAGTCAAAAGGCAATCTGCCTTTTGACTATACATTGATTTTGTTGTTGTCAAGATCATGTATCCAGCTAGCCTTTAAAGTATGGATGGTTGTATGATGTAGTCTAAAGTATCTCAGGTCCTTTTGTAATCTTTAATCATTTTATGGTTTGTAAACACTTGTAAGGAACTTGAGATCAATATACATCATTCTTGAAAATCAAACACTTGTGTTATTTGTTATTGTTCCTATTCTATCTCTTTATTGCTTATGATACTTAGTATCAACGTGACTGGTCGATAGATCCCTTTTTGATCTGTTAAGTGTTCTAAATCAACTCTCCTCATTGTGTGTTCTGCTGTAAGTAACCAACCCCTTAAACAGTGTTGCAATTGCTATCAGGGCATTCTAGGATCTTGATTGTAAGATCTCACCATCTTATGATCCCTCACACACACAAAAAATACCTAACATCTCAAATGGCAGTTCTCACTAAAGCTGATATGAAAGCTCCAACCATGACAAAGTCCCTACCGATCACTCTTGAAGACTTTGACACTTGGTGCCAAAGAATGGAAGGTTTCATCAAGTCACAAGACTCTATGATATGGGAATCTGTTGTATCAGGACCTTGCATACCAAGCACCTCTTCAATTTCTAGTAGAGGTGGTATGATTCCAAAGGTTGTGGCTGACTACTCTGATGAAGACAGGAAGAGAGTAGAAATGGATCAGAAAGCCATGACAGCCATTCAGACTGCTCTTCCAAACTCTGTATAAAGAGGTTTCAAGAAATGCAAAACAGCTAAGTAGTTATGGGATGCATTGAACTAATGTATGAGGGTTCTATTGAAGCCAAGGAGAACAAGAAGGATATCCTAAAGTAGCAGTTTGAAAACTTCACCTTTAAAATAGGTGAAACCATGACCCAACAATACTTTATGTATGTTGAGATTGTGGACATTCTAATGGATGTTGGAGTGACTTTTGAAAACAGGGACATTGTAAGGAAGTTTATGTCCTTTCTTCCTAGGCAATGGACACATTACTGTGTTGTTATCAAGCAAACTGAAAACCTTAAGACTCTCACTTTGACTAAGTTGTATGGTATTCTCAGTATATACCAGATGGAGATGAACATACAAGGTTCATCTGGTAACTCCAGTAATCAAATGAGTTCAACCCTGCTACTGAAATTAATAGCATAGAACCTAAACATCATCTTATATGCTACCCTGACAACTCACTAAAGGGTCCTTTCATCTCCATCCCGGAGACACCAAGAGAAAGTTACACTCAAGGAAGCCCATTCCAAGAGGCAAGTTCTTCACATTCCTTTGTGTCTTCTGATGAAAGCTCAAGCAACTTTCTATTCACCCTTGAAGATTTGAATTGTATCCATCCAGATGGTCTGGAGTACATGAAAATAGTCCAAAAAATGGCTCTTCTCACTGACAGTACAAGAGGACAGAAGGGAAGTTTCCAAGCAATACAACCAGTGCAAAGTTTGGCCTGGATAAAAGAAAAGTCAAGTGTTACAACTATAACCAGATAGGCCACTTTGCTAGGGATTGAAAAGCACCAAGGAAAAATGGTGGCCAAGCACAAACCAGACCGAATTACACTGAGAAAGCCACCCAGAATGAGAAGCCAAAGCAGCAAGTTGCAGTTGCTATTGAAGAAGGAGGCTTTGACTAGAGTTTTCAGGTGGAAGATATATCTCCAAACCAAACACTAATGGCTGACCATGATGAAGCAAAGGTATTAGATCAACTCTGTACACCTGAATGTATTTCTAAAGTTAATAGATACAGGTCCTACAACTTAGAGATAAGATCTGATTTTGAGTCCTTATATAACTAAAAATCTAATTTCAAAAGCTCTGAAAATGATTATAAACTGAAAATAGAGGACTTAGAGAAAACCATTTCAGTTCTTAAACATGAACACACCAACTACAAGACTCAGATCAAAGATTTCATAACCAAATTAACTAAATGATAGGCTGAGCTTGTGATCAGCAAAGCTAGGGTAGAAAAATGTGTTCTTGAAGAAAAAGCCTTCAAGAACATCATATCCTCATCCTTGCATGCAAAAGTTTGTTATCAGAATAAGCAGGGGCTGGATCTAGTGAGTTAGCTCCTCCATACACCATTTTGTCTGTAAGATCTCCTAGGTGTGGAACTTATGAAGATGAGCTTCCTCTCATAGACCCCTTGACTGAAGAGGATGAAGAAGTGATGGTGGAGAATGCATCTGAGAAGAGTGAAGAAGAGGATTCTAAGAAGGGTCACTATCCTTCTAAGGAGAATAAGAAGACTGTGATGACCAAGTCAATGAGAAAGAACTTGATCAGAAAGAGCAAGAGAAAAGCAAAGAAGGCTCAAGACATCACGGCCACTTTTGACTCTAATCAGAAACAAGTCTTCATATCTATAGGGTTTGTAGTGTTAAGACTGAAGAGGTCAACATGAACTCTAGTACCAAGAGTTATGGTTCATGATTAAATCATCTCAGCAACAAGAAGAAGGCTAATCAGTTGTGTACCACTGCTACATAGTTTGAACCATCCAACTTTAAAGGAAGTCCTCACCCTAAAAGGACTACCATTGCATCTACAAAGATAAAGATGGAGAAGGAAAGTGATCAACTTCAACCTTGTTCACAAAAAGAAGGCTCTTAGGAAGAAGAAGTTGGAATGTGTTATGTGTGAGAGTTCCTCTCATCTTGCTAAGGATTGTCCTTACAATCATAAAGGCACTCTCCACATGATCAAGAAAGAGACTTCTAAGAGTTTCAAAAAGAAGAAAGCTTCGGAAGGAAAATTTGTTTCCTTCGGAAACTACAAAATAAAGATGAAGACATGTGGAAATTTTCCTTCAGAAGAAAATTTGGTCTCCGAAGAAGGGAATACATCCAAATCACTAAAGCCTACTACAGTGCTGGCAAGATCTTCCGAAAGTTCAGTCATCAAAACTTCCAAAGTCAGTAAAACTTCTGATGTATTGAAGGTCAAGTCTAGGCATCCAAAGGTGGTGTGGAAGTCAAAAAAAGACCAAGTGATTGAAAGTTCTCCATCAACTACAGTAAAAGATCCTAAAAACATGACTATTGGATCTATTATTGTTTCATTACCTTTAACTTCTTTTGATAAACCCAAGACAAGCAAGGCTTGGGTTTCTAAATATAACTAATTATCTCTTTTTGTAGGAGCAAGTAAAGACAAATAAAAATGTATGCATCACTTATAGTGGTTGTTCCAGGCACAAGACAGGCAATAGGTCACTACTCTAAAATTTTGAGAAAATTAATGGAAGGCCAGTTGCTTTTGGAGGAGATGAAGGTGGTTACATATCGGGATGGGACAAGGTCACAAATTGTAAGCTTAGCATTGAGAAGGTAAACTTTTTCAAGGAGCTTGGATATAATTTTTTGAGTGTGTCTCAATTTTGTGATCAGAGTCACAACATGTTGTTTAATAAGCATGAGTGCATTGATCTCAAGCCCGGTGTGGTCATTTCTCATGAGCACATCCTGCTCAGAGCCCCTAGGAATAAAAACATGTACAAGATGGACTTGCAAGAAACAACTCCCTCTGGAGAAGTTTCATGCTTTCTATCTAAAGCAAATAGTGATGAATCTTTCCTCTGGCATAAAAGAATGTGCCTTGTAAACTTTAAAACATGAATAAACTAATTAAGAATGATTTCGTAAATGGAAAGCCGAAGAAAGAGTTTACAAGTGAAGACCACTGTGTTGCATTCTTGAAAAGGAAGCAACACAAGGTATCTCAAAGGCCAAATGAAAGAAATTCAATCACTACTCCCTTACATTTGTTATATATGGATCTCTTGTCCCTACCAGTATAATGAGTCTAGGAAGGACTTCATATTATTTGGTGATCACAAATAATTTTACAAGATTCACTTGGGTATTTTTTTCTTAGAACAAAGAATGAGACTCCTTAGATTTTGATGAATTTCATCCTCAGGATTGAGAATCAATCTGGTCACAAGGTCAAAACCATAAGATGTGATCAAGGAACTAAATTCACGAACCAAATCCTTGATACATTTTGTGATGAAAATGGTATTACAAGACAATTCAGTGCCCCCAGGACTCCTTAATAAAATGGTGTTGCTAAGAGGAGAAATAGGACACTGAATGAAGCTACAAGAACCATGTTGTCTAACTCTAAGTTGTCCATCACCTTCTGGGCAGAGGCAGTCAACACTTCTTGCTATGTGCATAATAGAGTTTTAGTGGTTAAGACACATGGTAAGACTCCTTATGAACTTTGGCACAAAAGGAAGCCTTTCATTGGTTTTGTTAGGTCATTTGGATGTCCTTGCACCATCTTGAATGCCAAAGATCAAATTGCCAAATTTGCGAACAAATCAGATGATGGACACTTCATTGGATACTTATATCAAGCTACGGCTTATAGAGTATACAATCTCAAAACCAGGAAAGTTGAGGAGTCCATCAATGTGACCTTCAATGAACACACACTAGTGTAAATGGCTGAGGTCCTGATTGGCTAATTAATCTTGATTTAGCTACCAACTATTTTAACAAATCTTATGAGAATGTTTCAAGGTCTATAGATATTCTACCCACAGGTGATCGTGTTCCAAGATTTGAGGTGAGAAAACCTTCAAGTATACTTCCGCTCTAGTTGTAACTAGCTCTGCAAATAAAGTTTCTATCAGGACAACAATGAGTAATTCAGCTGACACATCTGAGACGCCTTGAAATTCCATCTCAGAGGCACAACAACCAGACAAAGAAACTTCAAATGTAGAAGATCATGGTAGTGGTGAAAGTGATCAAGAATTGCTTGATGTTGATAACCACTCCACTGAAGACAACATCAATGATGTATCCCTCTCTTTGGATCAAGTTTCATTTGATAAGTGTGCTGCTGTGGTGGGAGAAACCTCAATCCCATATCAAAAATTTTCTATTTTAGATCTCTCTCAAAAACTTGTTATGATTCCTTAGCTAAGAATCCACAAGTCCCATCCCACTTCAAACATCATTGGAGATGTTGATTCAGGGGAAGAATAAGCGAACAAACCCATGATTCAAATTTTTGTCTTCACTCTTGCTTCTTATATCAGATAGGGCCTAAGAAAATTGATGAGGCTCTGAAGGATAGAAGTTGGGTTGAAGCTACGCAAGAGGAGCTGGTTTAATTTAAAAGGCAAAATGTTTGGAACCTATGTCCTCTTCCTCATGGAAGACTACTATAGGAACCAAATGGGTTTTTAGAAATAAGAAGGATGATAGAGGACGTGTCATAAAAAACAAGGCAACACTAGTTGTTCAAGGGTACACACAAGAAGAAGGAATTGACTACATAGATGTCTCTACTCTTGTAGCAAGACTAGAAACTGTTATAGTATTCTTAGCTTTTGTTGCATCCAAGAATTTCAAGGTCTATCAATCTGATCTCAAGTGTGCTTTTCTCTATGGGGTGATTGATGAAGAGGTGTATTTCAAACAACCACCTGGCTTTGCAGATCTTGATCATCCTGATTATGTCTGTAGACTTGATAAGGATCTTTATGGGTCGTATCAAGCACCAAGGAAGTGGTATAAGACTCTATCTCAGTATCTCTACAAGAATGGATACAAAAGAGGTACTATAGATGGAACTCGCTTCATCAAAGGACAGGAAGTGACTTGATGCTAATTCAAGTGTATGTTGATGACATATCTTTGGTTTAACTAATTCAATGCTCTACAAAGACTTTGAGAAGCTGATAAAGGATAGATTTGAAATGAGTGCCATGGGGAAACTCAATTTCTTTCTAGGAATTCAAGTGAAGCAAGTTGATGATGGCATCTTCATAAGGAAGTTCAAGACATACTCAAGAAGTTCAACATAACGACTGCAAGGTTTCTAAGACACCCATAGCAAGAAATTACTTCCTTGGGCCTGACCTTGAGGGGGAGTGTGTGTATGAACATCTCTACAGGGCTATGATTGGGTCTCTTATGTACCTTACACCTAGCCCGCCTGATATAATGTTTGCCATATGTGTTTGTGCAAGATATCAAGCAAATCCCAAGATGTCACATCTTATCACTGTCAAGAGAATTGTAAGACATCTTAAAGGTGCCTCAATACTTGGCCTTTGGTATCCAAAGAATTATGACTTCAATCTTTATTCATATACAGATAGTGATTATGGTGGATGCAATATGACTACAAAGTCTACATCAGGGGGATGTCAGTTTCTTGGTGGAAGGGTTGTCTCATGGCAATGCAAGAAGCTATCTTGTGTTTATGCATCAATTGCTAAAGCTGAATACATTGCTACTGCAAGCTGCTGTTCTCAAGTACTTTGGATTCAGAATCAAATGTTGGACTATGGGTTCAAGTTTAATGAAACTCCCATTCATATCGACAACAATAGTGTCATCTCTATTACACAGAATCAAGTACAACACTCAAGGAGAAAACACATCAATATCAGGTTTCATTTGATTACAGATAATTTTGAAAAAGGTTTAATCAAACTAGTGAAGGTTAACACATATGAATAATATGTTGCTTTGTTCACTAAAGCTTTTGATGAGCAAAGATTTAACTATCTCATATTAGCTATTGGGATGATTAACCTTGAGTAGATTTTTCTTAAACCTAATTAATTTTATTTCTAAAATCTGTGTGTCCGAAATTGTCTATTTTATCACCTTCATAAGCTCTTGATTTCTCTAAAAGAAAATATTTTTTGAAGACTTTCCTTAGATTTTTGAAAATCTTGATCTTTTTATCCTTCGGAAGATATGGTTTTATCTTTGGAAGAAACTTATACCCTATGAAACAAACAACTGCTTAAGTAAAATTGCCTTCAAACGAAATTTCCAAAATATATTCTGAAGCTTAACATTTCTCTTAAGTACTTGTATGTTTTCAAGGACATTTTTCTTGCGAAGCAAATTAACTTTTGGAAGTTTTATTCTTCGTTGAATAAAATATCCAAGTCTTAATTCTCTTCCGAAGAAAAATTTATAAAACCCTTAGGAATATCTTCTAAAGTCATTTTGGCTTCGGAAGTTTTTAATCAAAACTTCCGAAGACACATTATCTTTAGAAGATTTTCGATTTCCAAGAAAACTACTTTTTGAGCAAAAAGCAAACTACCTTTTCAGAGGTGGGACCGACATCGGGATTTCAAAGTTTATCCTCTTTCATTAACATTGTCTGAAATCCATTTCATATATAAACTCAATGATTCCCCCGCTTTTTTATCATCTTCATCTTCTTGAAGACCTAAATTTCTAAAATTTTTAATGAAACCGCCTTTGTTCTTCTTTTCTTCACCTTCAAGCTTTCTTAAATGGCCAACCTTAATGACAGAATTAACTCAAACTTTTCCATGCAGTTACACAGGAAGCACAATCAGGTTGCTCTGTTAAACTCTGAGAAGGAACCTCAATTCTCAAAGGTTTGTTAATTTCTAGCTCTGTCCAATTAGTTCAACTCTGAGAAGGATCCTCATTTCTCAAAGATTCTGGAGTTTCTCTCGTTCATAGTGCATTGGATGGTTCAAGGGGTCAATTTTAGGTACTCTTAGTTTGTTTATACAAATTTTCTTGCTAACTTGGACTCCTTAGAATATTATTTGTTTCCTAGATATGTTCAACACATTCTCAACTGTGAACTGGGCTCACAGTTGAGGGAAACAAGTAATATTCTTAAATTAGGACAGATGAAGCCTAGTATCTTTGAAATTGTGAAGAAGCCAACCTTTGGCTTCTCTGGTGTAGAAACAGACCTTGTCCCGAAAATGTTAGAGCTCATTGCTCAAGGTGACAACCTAGTAACACAAGCTAGTGTTGAGCCCACACCTTTTACCTCTCAACCACCAAAACTACCAAAAATCACCATCACCTACAAAAGAAAATCCAAACGAACCGCTCCACAAGTTACTCAGTTTGTGCATGCCCCCATAATACTATCCACACAGGAGGAAGTGGACACTGGAGCTCCCACTTCCCATGAGGAGCAAACCACTCCCATCTCTTCAAGAATCAATGTTGAGGTTCCTCATGCTCAGCTTGATGAGCTCACTAACCCAACAGCCTTAAGCCTTTACTCAAAGTCTCAACACTCTAGTGAACAACATTCAGGGCACAATTACCATCCCCAACCTTTAGAACTTTACCAGCCAATCCCTAGTTTTTACTTATATTATGATAAGGCCTTAGGATTCAGTGAGTATCATGTGTCTCTCTTCTCTTCCCCCACTCAAAGAGAGATGAGTGCTCTTGCTTCTCCTTTGTCTAGCCCACATCATCTACTCACTACTGAGGTGGATCTTCCTAACTCGGCTCAAGAAGTCCATATAGAAGAAGCTCTCACTTCTATAAGTGATTACATAATTAAGACCTCAACCATGGCAACTCAGCCCACTGATACTCCATATGAAGTAGTCAGTGAGCAGAGAAAACCCAACAGCCAAGAACATCATGTTGGTGGTGAGACTGAGGACTTTGATCCAATTATCTCATCCCCCAATGAATCTTCTAATGAAGAAGAGGGTAATCTAAGACTAAAAATGCAAAAACTATCAAAAACATGCACCTATCTAGTCTCTATGGTTAGTCACTTGGAATCTCAGGTGACTACGTACCACAATAGGGTTAGTGATTAGCAACTTGATATTTCTTATCTCAAGGAGAAACTAGATGTGAGACCTTTAAGAAGAGCTTAACCAGGAACACAAGAACCTATGAATGTGATTGACAAAACTCCTAGCTCAACTATACAAGAGGGTAATGCTACCAGAAAGGAGGAGAAAGTCATTAGAATCATAGAACCTAAGAGTTCTTCACAGAGCATGGACTTTGAGGAGTCACCATCTTCACTTGTAACTATCCATACTCAGCAACTTCCTTAAGTTCATATTAATATGGACTTTATAGACTCCTTCATTCAGAGTCTTTTTAAGGAAGGCATTCCAAGGGATGTGTCATCTCCACCTTAAAGAACTTCCAACTACATCATAGGGTGGATGTATGATGCTAACAGAAGAGCCCATATTCTTCAAAGAGTTCAAGGGCAACAAGAAGTCTTCAATTTTCAGACTATGAACTACTATGAAGGTCTTGACCTTATCAACATGCCACTTGTCAATCCAAGTCAATCTAGACAAGATGGAAAGTTGGCTCAAAGGATTCAAGGCAAGATTACTGAAGAGTTCAGGCTCAGAAGGAAACAGAGTCAATCAGGCAATATCATTGGTCAACTGGATGTTGAGACAGACCCTGAGATTAGCTTCAAAACAAAAACCTTGACTCAAGGTCCAGTGATTGAACCTGAGAGCCCTATCACACCTACAACTGCTTTAGAAGTTCGTTCCCTTAATGAGACACGTGTTGGTAAAGGTGCATCTCAACCTCTCTCTGGCCAGAGCATGGATGCTACTCCAAGCAATGAAGACCAAAGCTCTCTCCACCCTGAGTCATAAAGGTATGTGAGTGATAAAGGAAAATGACTCCAAAGGAGATTAAGGAGGAGGAGAGAGAGAGAAAAAGGAGGCTAAGGGAAGAAAGTTCCTCTGTTGGGTCTGTTGGCTTCATGGAAGATGCAATAAGGGTTGCTCCCAAACCAAACACTCAAAATGATGAGTTGAGCGCAGTCAAGATTTCCTACTTACAGATAAGGAACAATGATATTGATAATATCATCTTCCTCCCCTTAGAGGAACTAAATGAACTGTCTGACATTGAATTGTCAAAAAACAGGAAAAAAGCAAAGGATGCAGATTGCTTCTTCAAATCAAAGAGGAAAGGAGACTGAGAAGCCTCTATAAACATGTTCCTACCCTCTTCCCAGTTCAAGAAAGCCCTGCATAAGAGGTTGTGGCTCCACAAGAACCTCAGGTATACAGAGAAACTGACATGATCAACATGATCAACTACCTGAGTGCCACGGGTCTTTATCAGGCTTATGCATTTCTTCATTTGTCTTTTGAGTACATTGAGTTGGAGTATCTCAAGCAACATGAACTTGAAATACTCAAAGAAAGAAAGGCGACAAAAAGGAAGATGAGGGAAGAAGCTGCCAAGGCAGGAGCAATCATCCAGAAGAATCAAAGGAAGTCTGATGATAGGCAGAGGATAATGAGTTTCTTGAAGCTGTATGGAATCTCCGGAAGGAGACTTGGCCCTATGTCTCTATCCATAATGGATGAGCATATTAAGGTGATCAAGCAGAAGATCAAAAGAGGGGAACTTGCTTACTTACACTCCCTACCAAGTCAAGTCCCTCAAAAAGTAGAGGTTAAGGTTGAACCTTTTGAGACAACACAACCTGGACCTCCTTATGAATCTCAGCAAGCTTCATCTTCTGATCCATAGTAGGGTATAGTCCCCTCTCAATCTAAACCTATGAGAGAGGAAAACCCAACTGAGCAAGACAAAGATCATCAACAAGGTGCTACAAGCCAGTCTTCTTAGTTAAAAACTATGAAGAGAAGAAAAAAGATGGCTTCTATACCAAAGTCTAAGAAGAAGAAGAAAGAAGCATCCATCTCTAAACCTTAGGATAAGTTAGAACATCCTAGGGATGTGCTATAAGAGGAAGCTCAATCAACTTCAATCCAAGTAGCTCCTCTGGTATCGAAAAAACCCATCTTATCCTGGACTTACTTTACTAATCCAGAAAGATGGCATGTTATCAGAGATCAAGGTGTTAAAGATGTCTACTCATGGCAGGACATGTTCAATCTACCTTTGCATGATCTCTTTGATATGAGAAGCCATTGTGAGAGTCTGAGTGATCCTAATCATCTCATGAAGAAAGGCATGGTCATCATCATGATGAGGCCTGTCAACATCTGAAGTCTTCAAGTGTTTTGGTAGCATCAGCCTAAGAGGAGTTTGTAAGGACTCATATATGGCTTATGTAACCCAAAACATCCAAATAGTCTTTCCTGCATGCATGCACAAGGTGCTGAAGTAGAATGCTTCAGAAGTTTCGCACTCTACCTTAGAAAACATTCTAAGTGTGAAATCTTCCGAAGCCAAGACCAATATCTTCCGAAGCCAAACATGAATTCTTACAAAGCTTAAAGACAAAGTCTTCCGAAGCCAACACTTGAAGGCAGATTTCTTCTGAATACTTTTGAGTACATACTTTATGTGATGTACCTTTTACCATAAAGCTAGACCACCTTTCTGCTGCAACTCTGTTTGACTCACCAACTTTCATAAGTTGGTGAATGGTCCATGCTTTTGGTAAACTGTATATTGAGTTCTTGATTCTACTACTTCCTGCTTTATGTACTTTTATCCTTTTTGTAATATATTAGGATGTAAGCTATGTCATGTCATAGTCACTAGGCAAAATGCAATTTGCCTTTTGACTCTACATCATTTTTGTTGTTGTCTAGATCATGTATCCGGCCGGCTTTCAAAGTATGACCGGTTATAGGATGTAGTATAAAGTATCTCAGGTCCCTTTGAAATCTTTAATCCATTTATGCTTTGTAAACATTTGTAAGGAACTTGAGATCAATATACATCATTCTTGAAAACCAAACACTTATGTTATTTGTTATTGTTCTTGTTCTATCTCTTTATTACTTGAGTTACTTAGTATCAAGAAGACTCGTTGGTAGATCCCCACTTGATCTGTTAAGTGATCTAAATCAACTCTCCTCATTATATGTTGTGTTGTAAGTGACCAACCCCTTAAACGGTCCTACAGTGATAAAGAAAAGGCCTCCTTAACCAACTCCTCTTCAAGTAGAGCCTTTTGCTCCTGAGAAGCCAAATCTTATCTTGGGCTTTTACTACAAACATAGATAGATGGTATGTCACTAGAAATCAAGGGGTTTAAGATGTATACTTCTAGATAACATGCATGACCTTCCTCTTCATGAACTCTTTGACATGAGAAGATACTTTAAGAGCTTGAGGAATCTTGATCAACTAATGAAGAATGGAATGGTCTTGATTTTTATGAGTTCTATCAACAAATGAAAAATAGGACTCAAAGTTATTCTTAAATTTTAATAGCATCAACCTAGGGGAAGTTTGTAAGACTTAACTTAGAGGCTAATGTAACCAAAGAGCTCTCAATATGTATATTGAAGTACAAAGGAAGTTACTTTAGAAGATTTGATAAAAGACAGAGAAATTCACTAAGTGTCAAATCTTTCAAAGCCAAAAGATCATTCATTTTGAAGCCAAATATTATGTCTTCCAAAGCTTAAAGACAAAGTCTTCGTAAGCCAATAGACTGGTTTCTTTCAAAGATAGAAAAGACATGCTTTGTCTGACATGCTTTTGGCAAAAGCTGAACAACTTTATGTTGTTATCTCTAAAAACTCACAAACTTACACAAGTTGTTGATATCTCCATACTTTTGCCAACTTTAGATTAAGGTATTAGATTTTGTAACTTTCTACTTTGTATCTTTTATCTTTTTTATAGATAAGAATGTGAGTTATGAAATGTCATAGTCACTAGTCAAAAGACAATCTGACTTTTGACATTACATTAATCTTGTTTTCTAGATTACTTTTCTAGTTGGCCTTCAAAGTATGATCTATTGAAGGATGTAGTATAAAGTAACTCAGGTACCCGTTCTAAGGACTAAGCCTTGTAATAATTGTAAAACACTTAAGTGAAATTTACATCATTCTTGAAAACCAAATACTTGTGTTCTGATTGTGTTAGTTACTTTTGTTCATTATTTCATAAGTTGGTTATCTTTTTAATCTGTTAGGTGTTCTTGTTTGTTTCTCTCCAACCTTGTGAAACTGTTGCATTACTCCCTTGTACGGGCCCTACATACTTTCAGTTACTTGCTTTGCTTTATATGGGCTTTGGACTATACTATATCGGGTTAAGTTTAACAACCCATTATTAACATGCTTTACTTGGGGGAAAACCTTGCGTATTGTCTTGCTCTATGCCCAAATATAAAGATTATTTTGAAACATTGTATGTGGTTTGGTCATGGGTTGAGTATAGATTTACATTCATGGGTACGTACTTGTACCTGGGCTAACTATGATGGAAAGTTATAGTTATTACTAACGGGTTGACTATCCACCCCTGTCGTTGGTACGCTAGCTGAGACTGACATGGCCTTAGCATACCTTTGGGTGAATATAGTCCTGATAATTGCACCTGGACAGATCATAAGATTATGTTGATATCTATAGCTATTGTGTTCTCATACATACAACTTTCTTTACATGTGATACATAGCAACTTCTTTTGAACTAATAAACCTATGAACTAACCAATGTTTGTTGACCTTTTAGAGCATATATTATTTGGTAATGATTCTAAGCTACTTGGTTATGGACTATAGACAAGACCACTCCTCTAGGAGCAATATACATTTTATGTGTATTTTGGACATGTTTTGGATTTACTTGTTTGTTCGATAGTAATTCTTGGATTTGTGTTTAGGATTGTTTTGTGCTTGTTCTTGTATTCCTTAATGGAACATTGGACTATTTATGCCTTTATGGTATGACGTTTTGGGATTGACTATACTTGGCACATGTTCTTACATGTCATAAATAAAAATGACATACATTTATATGTCATAAATACTTGTCATGGTTTAAAAACATTACAAAAAACTATTTTAAACCAATGTTGCAGGACCGTTTAAGGGAAGGTCAATACAATTAGTCTCACAAAAAAGAGAGTGTTAGAATAGTTAACATATCAAATAGGGAAGTGAGTTTAAGTTAAAGATGGAAAGAACACAAGTAAGTTTGAGACAGAAAAAAGAACATGAACAAGATAAGTATGGTTTTCAAGAATGATGTATATTACTCTTAAGTTCTATTACAAGTGTTATAGGGCATAAAGATAAATACAAGAACCTGAGATACTTTATACTATATCCTACAACCAGCTATACTTTGAAACCGGCTGGAAACACTAATCTAGACAATAAGATCAATGTAGAATAAAAATGTAGATTGTCTTTTGATTTGTGACTATGACATGCCATAGCTTACATCCTAATATATTACAAAAAGGATAGAAGGTACAAAGTAAAATGTTACAGACGACAGACCATAATCTATAATTTACGAAAGCATGGACCTTTTCTTAAGGTGGTGAGTCTTCAAAGTGGCATCAAAAAGTTAGTTAGCGTTTATCAAAAGGTGATCAAAGAAAGCATGTGTTCTTTGTATTCTGAAGAAATTAATTTTTCAGGAATGTAACACAGTGATCAAAAAGATCCATGTGTAATAAGTATAGGGTGTAATAATGAAGTTGTTTTCCTTTGGCTTTAGAGACACGTTGTGTTGGTTCCCTTTCATGCATTCAACACTGTGATCATCAATTGTAACTCTTTTATTGGCATTCCAGTTACCAAATCATTCTTAATTAATTTATTATGTTCTTAAAGTTTACATGGAAATTTCTTTTACCCTAAAGAAAAGACTCATCACTATTTGCTTTAGATAGAAAGTAAGAAACTCTTCTTGATGGAGATGTTTCCTATAAATACATCTTATACATGTAGCCTTTCCTAGGGGCTTTGTGTAGGATATGCTATTGAGAAATGACCACCTCGGGCTTGAAACAATGCACTCATGCTCAGTGAAGAGCATGTTGTGTTTATAATTACAAAATTTGGATACATGTAGTAAATTGTACCCAAACTCTTTGACAAAGTTTACCTTTTAAATGTTGAGCTTACCAATTGTGACCCTACCCCTTTCAAAAGCAAATGGCCCTACATCAATTTTCTCAAAACTTTAAAGTTAAGAGCCATTTCCTGTCATGTGCCTAGAACAACCACTAGAACAACCACTATCAATGATCCAAACATTCCTCTTAGAAATTAGTTGTTACTACACAAAAAATAAGGTTACTTACATTAGGAAACCCAAGCCTCTCTAGTCTTAGGATTGTCAAAGTTAACTAAAGACAATGCAATAGTGATTGATCCTATGTTTAGACTTTGAGGATCATCTGCTATTCTTGATGAATAACTTTTAGTCATATGGTTTTCCATTATCTTTCATACCATCTTTGAATGAATAGACTTGACCTTTAACATTTTGGAAGTTTTAACAACTTCAGAAGGTTTGGAGACTATGCCTTCGGAAGATCTTTCCTTCACTGCAGCAAGCATCAGTGCTCCTGAAGCATTCCTTTCTTTTATGACCAAATTTTCAGCCGAAGGGAAATTTTCACTTGTCTTCATTTCCACTTTGTAGCTTCCGAAAGGAAGAGAGTTTCCTTATGAAGCTTTCTTCTTCTTTTTCTCTTAGAAGTCTTCTTATTGGTCATGGGGATAGTACTTATAGGATTGTAGATACAATCCTTGCCAAGATGAGAAGTACTACCACACATGATGCAATCATCTAGCTTCCTTCTAAGAGTCTTCTTGTGAGTAGAATGACGAGCTTGATCTCTTTCCATCTCCATTTTCATCTTTCAGATGATTTAATAAGCTTCTTAGGGTGAGGCTTGCTTTTGGAGGTGATTGTTTTAGGTTGTGTAGTACTGGTATAGAGCTAATCAACCTTGTTTTCTTGACAGGATGAGTTGGACATGAACTAGAATTCCTAGTTCTAGAGTTCATAGTTGAATCCTCAGCCTTCACTACTTCAAATCCTATACTACTAAAGACTTATTTTTTCTTGGAGTTGAAAGTAGCCTTAATCCTTTGAGCCTGTTTTGTGTTCTCTTGGCTGCTCTAATCAAGTTCTTCGTCTTAGACTTTTTCATCCCTAATATTTTCCTCTCCTTTTAAGAGTAGTGGCCCTTCTAAGGATGATCTTCTTCACTCATCTCAGATCTATCCTTCGCCACCTTCTCTTCATCCTTTTCTTCAATGGGTTCTATAAGGGGAAGATCATCTTGATAAGCTCCACATCATAGAGAGCTTAAAGATAATAGAGTGTGTGCATGAGCTATCATAGTAGATCCTAGTCCCTACTTGTTCTAATACACACTTTACTATGAACGGATAAGGATATGATATTCTTGAAGGTCTCTTCTTCAAGAACATATTTTTTTTCATTGCTTTTATTGATCACAAGTTCAACCTGTATTTAGTTAACTTAGTGATGAAATATTTGATTTGAGCCCTATAGTTGGTGTGTTCATGATTAAAAGTTGAAATGGTTTTTACTAAATATTCTATTTTAAGTTTGTAATCATTTTCGGCTCTTTTAATATAAGATTTTAAGATGCTTAAGGACTCTAGGTCAGATCTCATCTCTAGGTTATACGACCTATATTTGTTAACTTCAGCTTTAGGGTAGAATGATATTTCAATACATTGGCTTCTTTATGATCAGCCATCAGTGCTTGATTTGGAGATGTCTCTTTACCATAGAAACTCCAATCAAAGCCTCCTTATTCAATAGCAACTACAGCTTGCTGCTTGGGCTTCTTAGTGTGTGGTGCTCTATTAGTGTAGTTTGGTCTGGCTTGTTCTTGGCCGCCATTTGTCCTTGGTGCCTTGCACTCCCTAGAAAAGTATCTTATTCGGTTACAATTGTAACACTTCACCTTGCTTTTGTCCAGCCCAAACTTTCCACTGGATACATTGCTGGGAAACTTTCTCGCTATCCTCTTATAGAACTTCTTGGCTATATGAATGTTAATAACCATCAATTGAACTATGTTAGTATACTCCATATCATTTGGATGGATTGTAGGTGAAAAGAAATTACCATTGCTTTTATCAGCAGACACAAAGGCTTGAGAAGAGCTTGTCTCTTGGAATGGGCTTCCTTGAGTGTAGTTCTCCCTTGGTGTCTCTGGGAATGTGATGAAAGAACCCTTGGGTGAGTTGTCAGGGTAGCATATGAGATGATGTTTGGGTTCTATGCTATCCCTTTCAACCACATGTTGGGCTGAACCCATTTGATTGTTGGAGTTGCCAGATGAACCTTGCATGTTCATCTCCATCTGGTAGCCACTGAGAATCCTATATAACTCTGTCAGAGTAAGAGTTTTGAGATTTTTAGTTCTCTTGATCACCACACAGTAGTGTGTCCATTGCCTAGAAAGTGAGGACATG